>JAOEHX010039284.1:0-12281 GCA_025448015.1 Bolborhynchus lineola | reverse complement strand
GATGAGGATGGCTGAGGATGAGGATGGCTGAGGACGCGGGCGGGGCGCCTCACGGTTTTCCTGCTGGGCTTCCGCGCAGGCTGATAATGACTCCTATCTTGGAGACCAGGAAAAGGCTGTGCACCCTCCGTGGTAAATTTCTGTACTGAATAGAAATATTTCCTATGAGGAAAAGAAGGGAATGTCAGGTTTTGTTGATTTTTTTTACCCTTTTTTTTCCTTTTTTTTCTTCAAGACTCTTTTTTTCCTGCAGGACAGGCAAAGCTGAATGTTGTAGGGCTTTCACACAGGAAGGTATTTGTGACACCTAAAGCTGTGCAAGCAGAGGTTTAGACTGGATATTAGGCAGCAGTTCTTCACAGAGAGAGTGATCAGGGATTGGAAGAGGCTGCCCAGGGAAGTGATGGAATCACCATCCCTGGAAGTGTTCAGAACTTGTGTAGATGATGCCCTCATTGACATGGTTTATCTGGGGACTTGGCAGTCCTGGGGTAAAGGTTGGCACTGATCACCTTTAAAGTGTTTTCCAAGCTAGTTGGTTTCTGTGGTTCTCTCAGAGGGACTCATTAGGTCACATGAAGTTATTCCATGGCATCACTCTCATTTACTGATCCCATCCTCCCGCACAAACACGCACATGACCCATGGATTATCATCAGCATGTTTTGGTCAGGAGACACGCCGGGTTAATGAACATATTTGTCCGGTGTGTCACCTTGCCCACACAACTGACCTACTGATAGATAAAATTGCCTGCTGGGGTCAGGGGTGGAGGGAAACAGAGTTAGGGAGGATGGAAACCTCTGTAGAGTCAGAAGTTAAGTTTTCTTATGGATTTTACCAGCCAATGCAAGCACTGTGCTGAGTTTCTTACAGCAGCAACTCCACTCTCTGCACCACTGAGAAGCTGCAGCTTTATGCAGAGAAGCTGCACTGCCGGGGCAGTTGGTCTGTATCAGCTCTACAGTAAAAGCCTTGCAGTGAGACTGTTTCACCTTTCAGGGGACTGTGATCTGTTAACTCTGTTGCTTCTTTTGAGGTTTTCCATTCTTCAGCCAAAGCAGTTTTGCAGAATTCCTCCCTTATCTGCTAATTAACCCTTTTCCTCATCAGGCATCAGTAGGACTCTTAAAATATATTGTAACTTGAGGCAAAGCATTTTTTTCTGAGGATGTAGTGTATCAAAATGTCCTCCTCCTCTGTGGGTCTCAAAACTTCAGTGAAGATGCCAAGGACTGAATGCTCTCTCTCTCTCTCCAATTTGCACTGTGCCTGACATTAGCTTGGCTGTGATTCCATCAGAAACTGTGAGCAAAGCAGTGTGGAAAGGCAGTGAGTAGAAGACCTTCACAGGAAAATGAAATGACATCAGAAGTGGCATTAGAGATTTGTAGTGAGGGGACTGCTGGGAGAGAGGTTGCAGCATAAATGTCAGGGAACAAGCATGCTGTGAGAGGTGTGATTGCTCAGATGAGCATTGAACGTTCATGGTTATGAAAGGCCCCTGTGCCATTTTCCATAAAAGTAGCGATATTAAAATCCAATGATCCGCCAAATTCTTTCATTCTTCGCATCACATACAGTTCCTTGTCTAGTTGCAGTTTGATATGCAAGTCTTCCTTCTTAGTATTTTACGCACAAAAGCCTTCTCATCTCAGCACTGCGGAGATGGCCGATCTGTTCCTGCATGTTGTGAACAAAGCCTGATTAAATTTCCTAAACAAAACATAGCTTGGACCATAGTGGTGACTTTAGAAGAAGCTGATTTTTAATATGCTTTTCCACAGGCTCATTTAAAAAAATGGAAAAGGTGATGTAGTCTGAAGCCTAAATTGATGGAAATGAGAATTTGATAATCCAGAAGAGTTAGCTGTCATCTCAATGAGGTGATCTGGAAAACAAGTGCACTTTCAGCACAGAGTGAGTTCAGTGGCCTTGCAGCCTAACTCCTCTGTTTTAGATCCTCTCTAAATTCAGACTGTGGCAACTCCCTTTCTGGAAGAAAGGCACATTAAAAACATTGTGTTCTTAGCATATACAGTGAGTTCTATACCAGTGACAGCTTTCAGTAAGCCCTGCCATCAGCAACTGCTTATGGTTGTATCCCCATGCTTCCGCTGCAAGTTTGCTTGACCTTTACAGGCCTTTTCTGTTAGGTGACTGATCCTGATGGTCCGCAGAGCAGTTCAGAGAAGTACCTCTGAAAAGTGAAAAATCTTTGTTTCATCTTCTGTAGGTGCCATACTGAAAGTTTTGGTTTGTGGAATGGCTGCTCCCTGTCCAAAATAGCTGACCACGGAGGTGCTTGCACCACACAGTGCAGTCCCTCCTCACTCTCTCTGTCCTGGAGAAGCCAAGCCTGGTGAAGGACTCTTGCAAGAGGCAGGCAAAACATTCACTCCTGTTCTCTCAGATCTGAGAGATTTACATGGCAGATAAATGGGGGCTCAAGTTAGGAGCTAGCAGCCGCTTTGCTTCTATTTTGCTGTGGGAAAAATGGATCCTGTTCGTCTCCTCTGTCCTCCTGCTGTCCCTCACCACACCAGATCTGGCATGAGAGGAAATGTGCAGATGACATGGGAAAAGGGGAAGGGCTATCCACGGTCAGGCAGGCTGGCAAAGGGAGCTAGGCAGTGCCTAGGGCAGGGGCACACTCAGGTAGTGCTGGACGATTCATAGAAGGGTTGGTTTGGCACTGCACTGCTACAAAATCTCTAGAGCTAACAGATGAAGCAAGGAAGGAGGGCAAATGGAGAGAAGAAAATCGGAAATCACTTTGGCCCGCTGTGGTGGGTTGATCATGGCTGGTTGCCACCGAAGCCACTCAAATCACTTCTCCTTCTCAGCTGTACAGGAGAGACAAAATATAGCAAAAGGTTTGTGGGTCAAGATAAGGACAGTTTGCTGTTTGAAACGGGATTCCTAAGGCATTTCGCAACAAACATAATGCATGTTTTGAGTTTGCCACCTGCTCGTTTTCTATAACACCCTCTAGTTCCTTTTTGGAAGAGAGCATGAAGGGATCTCTGTTGTTCATCTTTACTTAGTTTCTGCTGGGTGAGCAATGTTACCCTGCCTTACCTGTTTAATGTTCCTTGAATATATATTAAAATAGGTAGCAAGAGGAGTTATGTGTCAGGCAGAGGTGCTTTCTGTAAGTAATGTTGGAAAGAAGAAAAATAGCCTGGAGTTTTTTCACTCCTGCTAATTGCCTTCTTTCTTCACCATCTTACTGCAACTTGTTCCGCACCCTGCACTATGCATTCATGCTGCTTTAGAAGTGAAGCGGCAGTGTTTCAGTGTGCAAGACCTTCCAGTGCATGGTAAAGCTTTATTATTTTTCTTGCCTTTTAGAAGATAAAAGCTTCTAACTAGCTTCCTTTATTTGTATTCTGCAGTTGTGATAGCCTTAGCTGCTTTTCAGCTCATTAATCAGTTTCCCAATCCAGATGCAGGGCACAGATGTAGAGAATTTTCTGTCCTGAACTCATGGATTCCTCAGCCTTAACAACCAAATTAAAGCCATCAGTTCCAAATTAGAAATGCCTTTTTAAGTTCAGCTGTCTGGTAACAATCCTTTTGTTTAGTGATGAGCTTAAACCCCTATTGCTCCTTTCTAGTTTCGTCTTTGTGTACCTTTGTGATCAGGTAACTTGCTTGCTGTTATGTTTCTGTCATAGACTCAGGCTGGTTCTGGTCACATCCAGTAAGGGGAGTTGCATGGGATGGTGGCTTTTCTGCTTCTGTTTATAGGGATACAGCTTCAGTAGTTTTGGTTGGCAAACAGTAAAGGAGAGCACAGTCGCAGCCAGTCTTATACTTCAGTGGAGACTGCTGGTTTTTCTATGTATTTGTTTAATAAGAAAACTTACACAACTCCTTATAAGAAAGGGGAGTTTAAAGGTTGCAATGCAGTCTTTCAGGTTCTTTGAGAGTCTTTAATTAATACGTGTAGAAAAAGATGTGAAAAATTAATAATGGTATGGTTCTCCTGACTTTTTTTAGGATGGATATGTACTCAAGACTCACCCTTTCCTGAAGAACCTTCTGCTCACCCTCCACCATACCATGGTAAGTCCTTCGGAGAAACTGAAGTAGATCCTTCACTTTGTTCTACATAACTCATATCAGCTTGCATATGTATCTTGGTCATTTGTCAAACAGAGAGCAGCAGTTGAACCCTTAACTAGTGTTTTCAGTTCCAAGCTTTTTGATAGTATCTTTCAGAATTAAGAATTCTGAATCCTTCTGTCCCTGTGTGCAGAATATAAGTATTAATATTAATCACACTTTGTATTTTTGCTCTTTCAGTGTATAAGCAAGTTTTCAATAGTTGTAGGTAATCCATTATGACACTTTACTTTGTACTGCATGATAATTTCTATGTTAATTGCCAGTTTCCAAATGTTATCCTCAATGCCTACTTTATCCTCACCCTGTTGGCGTGATCAATATGTATGAAGGGAAGCATGTGGAATTTGAGGAATGGAAGGAGAAGTTACTCTTCCTTTAGGAAACTGCGTCTGTGTGTGCTACCCTTGCTCCCAGACAGCTGAAGTGAGAAATAAGTGCCTTGGAGAAAAAAATTTGTAGTGAGGAGAAAGTATTATGATAACGAGGGGACTGTAAGTTGCAAGAGTACATTGAGTGAAGCAGTACTGCTAGTGTAACGGGTTTGTGTGGCAGTTTTGGTAGCAGGGCAGGCTACAGGGTGGCTTCTCTGAGAAGCTGCTCTAAGCTTCATCTGTGTCTGATAGAGCCAGCTGGGTCCAAGATGGACCTGCACCTGGCCAAGGCTGAGCCCGTCAGTGACAGTGGTAGCACCTCTGGCATAACATATTTAAAAAGGGCATAGGAAAAAACCCTTTTCAACAGCAGCTGGGAAGAGGAGTGAGAATGTGTGAGACAAACAGTCCTGCAGGCACTGTGGCCAGTGAAGAAGGAGGGGAGGATGTGCTCCAGGCTCTGGAGCAGAGATTCCCCTGAAGCCCATGGTGCAGACCATGGAAGCCCATGGAGGAGCAGATCCCCACCTGCAGCGCATGGAGGACCCCATGTGGAGTACGGGGATGCCTGAAAGAGGCTGTGACCCTGTGGGGTGCCTGCCCTGCAGCAGCCCCAGGCAGGACGTGGGTCCCTGTGGGCAGAGGAGCCTGCATTGGAGCAGGTTTGCTGCAGGACTGGTGATCCTGCAGAGGACCTGTGCTGGACCAGTTCATGGAGAACTGCAGCCTGTGGGAAGGGCTTATGGTGGAGAAGTTTGTGGTGGATGCAAGGGAGCCCCCACTGCAGCAAAGGAAGAGTGAGGAGAGGCCTTCTCCTGCGGAGGAAGGAGCAGCAGAAATAATGTGATGAACTGACCACAACCTCCATTCCCTGTCCCCCTGTGCCACTGGTGGGGAGGAGACAGAGAAAAAGGGGAGTAAATTTAAGCCTGGGAAGAAGAGAGGAGTTGGGAGGCAATGTTTTTGGCAGCAGTTTTATTTCTCATTACCCTACTCTGATTTCATTGGTAATAAGTTACACTGATTTTCCCCAAGTCGAGTCTGTTCTCCCCATGTTGGTACTTGCTGAGTGATCTCTCCCTGCCCTTACTTTAGCCCATAAGCCTTTCGTTTTATTGTCTCTCCCCTGCCCAGCTGAAAAGGGGAGTGATAGAGCAGCTTTGGTGGGCACCTGGCACCCAGCCGGGGTCAAGCCAGCACAGCAAGGAATTCCTGTTGGAGCCAGCAGGGCTGAATTTGAGGATAAAAGCCAGTAAAATGCTCTACTGAGATCCTTTTATTTTCCCTCTTCCTGCATCCAACATCCTCCACAGGCATCTCTGCAGCCACTCCCCTCTCTCTGAACACCATATGTCTGATGTTTTTTACAAGCTGTATTTTGTGCTGCTTTTTGGTTAACGAGCCAGGAAGATTAGAAACTACAGGGGAAAAAATAATCAAAACCTGTACTTATCAGAAAAATCAGGGCACTTTTGTCTTCTGTTCCTGCAAGAACAAGAAATAGCCTAAAGACTTTAAATACCTATGTTTCTCAGAGGTAATATGTTATTCATATCTTCCTCTTTCTCTCAGTGTGGAGAGTGTTCCTAGAAGAAAGTGTCATATGTCTGTATTGTAGCTCCTGAAATAGCTGGTGCTGCTGGCAGCTGGGCATGAGTTTGAACAACTTTCATGTGTGCTGGGGTTTAAGCCTTCCTTTGCTGTCTCTATAATAAAAGAAACTAAAGAGAGAAAAAAGAACATACAAAAGAAAAAGCTAATAAGTTCAATTTAGCTATTCTCCATAGAGTCATACGAAGCACAGAGCAGGATGATTTACAGTCACTTGAAAGTGCAATGCACAAACATGATTGCCAGCATCTACATGGATTTCAGCCTCCTCGTATGAGTGTGATGTCCTGCCTACTTTTTTAGCTTCCAGAGTGTGGATTCAGGAACAAAACACTGTTTGCAGCATAATAGGTGATAATGGGATGCTCAAGCAGACTGTAACTGGACTCTTATTGCAATATCAAGCCAAAGGCTAATGGTTTTATATAACAGAGAATGGGCTCTTCTCTGGGGAGGCTTTGTTGCTCATGGGGGTTGCTAACACACCTGAACCCAACTGTGAAAGTGGGTTGGTGGGCAGTGGCAGTAATGAGGCCTTTTTCCCAGTGCCTTGGAGTCCTTTGGTAGCGTTCTTCATGTCGCTGTTAATAAAGATGAGAATACAGATAGAAACTTTCCTCATGTCGGGACACACAGCACTCCTCTGTCCTCCGTAAACTCCCTGAGGCTTAGTATGAATTGAGGTCTCACTAAACATAATTGGTGCGGGCAATCTGTGGCCTTTCATCTCTACCTAGCTACCTATTTCCAGTGATTTTGTAGGAAATTTGACTTCCAGAATGTTGAGATCTACTTCAAAGACCTTTATTCCCTGTCCAAAGTTGCTGAAATTGGCTTAAAAGTTATTTAGTTGGATGAGAGAGGCAGATACAAGCGCATACATACTTACATGCAGAAAATGAGCTTGATGAAACTAGGCTAAAAGCAAACACCAGCCTGAGCTGCTTCTTGTCAATGCATACTTAGAACTTCGTGAACTCTTAGATTATGGAACACAACTTCCTAACAAATGAGAGATTTTCTGTTTTGAGAAGCGATCCTACAAACTACATGGAATACCTGGGTTTTGTGCTCCACTGATTACTAGAGCAGTGTTATAATATTAAAGCCTTCAGCTGTCATAAACATTTTGCAGCCTCAATAGGTAAGTTCTGCAGGAAAACCTCAGGAATGCAAGGTTCTGCTTGCTCTGATACAAGACCAAACAATTTACTGTTCTCACTGTTGACCATGTTGGGGATGCCTTGACATAGTTATATTCCCAGTCCAATAAAACTTGCATTAAATTTTGAACACTTATCCAGCACTAGTAATTCTCCTCCTTTAAAATTCTTTCATTGATTTAATGGGTAGAAATATCCCACTCCCAGTAATTTAAAGTACTTTCTACTGTTTGCCAAATTGCAGGTAGTTTGCACACTGCTGGCCAAGATCCTCTGGTTTAGAGGCCAGGCTCTTGATTCCGGGCTGTGTTCGTTGTTCAGCAGTAACAAGAATAAAGGTGAACACACACTCTGTCAAAGATAGCCTCCAACACTTGGTGGAACCAGATCTGTGCTACATTAAAGCGTAATTGAAAATCAGAAGGAAAGAGGACAATGTGGTTAACACCTTAGTTGTGAGATCATTCTTAATAGGCTTGTAAATAGAAAATCTATACAAACCATCATTCCTAGAGTATTGCTTTTTGGCTATTAATAAGGAAAGCAATATGTAGTAATCTTCAATGAACTGATCTTTCAAATCACCCCTATAAAGATATTTCATTAAGAAAGCTCTTTTCATGTGTCATCCTATGAATAGACATTCTCATATTAAAATCTAAGGAAGTTTTTAGAAATAAATTTGACTGTATTTGTTGTCAAGACTAGTAGAAGTTTAACCTTCCTGCTTAAAACCCAAGGAAACCCAAGCAACTAAAAGCAACCCTACTCTTACACCTCTATTCTTTTTAATTTTAGCTATTTTCAGGAATCAGAAATTTGAAACTAATCTTACTTTCATGTTAAGTCCAGCACTGAGCAGGAAATGTGTGTAACTTCTTTTGTATGTCTTCTCATAAGTGTCTAACCTGAAGAGATTTTGAGTGCCTTGGGCAGTCAGGTACAATCCTGATGACCTATTTTGTGAAGATGGGTAGAAAGGAAAGTTTGCTAATCTTTGTTCTTTGCAGCTCATTTAGAGGCTCTTGTAGCAGTTTGGATCAAACCCAAGATGCTTTGACTAATAACCCTGAAAAAAGCAATGAGACTTCAAGAGTATGCCAACTACAGAGTAGACAATTATCTCGAGTCCATATTAAGAGCCACAAAACTGTAGCTGTCTTTGGATGTAGATCTGAGGGGAAAGGATATTCCTGTGAACCACAATCCAGTCAAAGCAGTTGAGACAAGGCTCATTTTGCTGTCAAACAAAATCCTTATACTTTTTTGTACCTGTCTCTTTTGCTGTGCTGTACTCTAGTTGTGCTTGCAAAATCTCATCTAGAAAGTATGTCCAGCTTTTCAGGGAATAGGATACATAGTGCCAGTGGGGATTGAGTAGTGCTCTCTGCTACTCTGTTCCTGTTAACACGGAATAAAGTCAGAGGTTTTCTGAAAGGACGGTTGTTCCTTCACATTAGCCCCCTGTCTTAGTTTCATTCTGTGGATGAGAACTCCCAAACAATTTGACAAGTGTTTTCCCAGTGCTTCCCCGATCATATTGATTTCTATTGGTGCAGATTCAGGAATGATAAAGAAAAGCAAAACTTGTCCTGGAAATGTTCATGTCACATAAAGGGAAAACTTCTATAATGAGAGCTGGAATAAAGCACTTGGAAACCAAGCTGAAGTTCAGGTTGTTGTGTTATTGAGGGCCTAGAAGCTATCTAATTTGGGTTAAATTGCAGCCAGAGATGAGTGGCCAGGTCTCACTGGGGCCCGTGAATCTCTACACCAGCAGAAAGCATTACAGGCAGCGGCAACCAGCACCTTCCTGAGTGCTGGATTTATTACTTCCAGTGCCACTCTTGCTGTGTGTGACTTTTCATAAGTGGGAGTCACAGACTTGCCCTGTATCTGCCCTGCTTTCCCACACCTCCTTAGTTTCATCTGGATGCCCCATAGCCCCTTTCTGTAAAGGGGGATAGGAGTTAGGGTAAAATTATTGTGAACCACAGAAGTACGAGGTGGGAGTTGTCCTTTAATCCCCTTCTGTATCTGTGTACCAGTATCTTGCCAACCATGATTCTCTGCATGCAGCTGTTTCCCTAGAGTGTATGAAAGTGCTCATGTATTTGTTGCTCAGGTACAGCTGTCCATAGGTAAAGTATCTTGTTCTGAACTGAGTTTTTGTCTGCTGTCAGATCAAATGATGCTGATGGCTCTGATAAGGAAGCCCTCTGGGAGCCAAATGAAATTTTCTTCTGATTACAAGAATGTCTTGTAGTCAGGAGTGTCAAGTGCTCCTACACAGTAGTAGCCACGGTAGCGCAGGCTTTTCCTTAAACTGTGAAGAGAATAACTCTGTCGAAAGGGTTGGAAGATGTTAGCTTTCTAACAGTCATCACTGTGCATTGTAACTGGCAATGTGGAAGTCCACCAGTCTGGACTTTATTCCTTCCACTCCAAACAGCCTATTCTTGCGTTGAGGTAACAGGTATTTTTACTCCTTGGACAAAGACAAGGGGTCACAGTCACGAAGATTCGCTTGGGTTTATTAAAAAACCCACATATTTCCATTTGCTTCTCTTCTGATAAGCCAGGGGATATTTGGGAGAAGAGCGGCTATAGCCTGTGCTCTGACATTAAAGCTGAAGATATGGGACTTGTGTATGAAGTGTTTGATGCGACTGTGGGAGCGAAACAGGTAGTACAACTAGGAGTCAAATGTTTCAGTGTAGTTTAATGCTATGGAAATTAATTCAATATTCATCATTATCCACAGAGCATCTCCAGAGGTTTTTACAGCAATGTCACAGCAAATCTATTCAGTTCTTAAGAAAAGAGAGACCATGCTCACAGCTGAGCTAATTTATATTAATACCCAGTATAACAGAAGTTATTTCACAAGATCTTTAGGCATTACATCTACAATTAGTTAAAAAGTACATACTTTATTACCTTATCTCATTTCCTAAGGTTTGCTTCTCATCTATTTGCAAATTTTTCAGGCTTACAAAGCTTCAAGGACTATTTTCAAAATAGCTCATCTTGCTAAACTGTGCCCCTACAAAAGATTAATTATTTTAAGGTTTTTACCATACAAACCAAGAAACCTTCAATACTGGTAGGCTGGGGATTTTTGCTGCTGGAATTTACATATGTAAATTTCCCTAGGTAACAAAAATCTATTCAAGTTTAAAACTCGCAGTGCTAATGCTAACAATAGATACATTCACTACAGTGTGATTACACTGGATAGGCTTAACATCTAAAAAAGCCACTTGGGTCTGTTATGCAGTTTCTTAAATACGAATTACTTGTGACGGAATTCATCAATGAATTGTACAATAGAAAGAGCTTCAGAATCAGCATCCGGATTGCATTGTGCTCCTTGCTCATGTACTCCCCAAATGGCATCATGCTGCAACTCAGAACCTCCAAGTACTTATTTCTCAAATATCAGAGAGCATTAAAACATGTAAGAACATAAGAATGGCTGTCCTATGTCTAACTGAATAGCCATTTAGCCTAACACCTTGCCTTCAGCAAAGACAATGTGAAATGCTGTTTCTGATATCTGTTTTGAAAATGACAAGTGATCCAAATGAATCACTGTTAAGTCCCTTTATAATAGTGACATCCTGTAGGGTGGGAAACCTGTAACGTCAATCAGCATTCTGCCTAATGTGACAGTAAGGTACCTCAGGCTCTGAGGAGGGAGCTGACAAATGGCATGATGAGAACTACAAAGTAAAGCTGCTCGGATACAGGTCATAAGCTGGAGGAATACTGCTGTAGTAATAGGTTTGTATTGCTAATATTTTTATCAACAGAAGGATATGGAAGAAGATGAGAGTCAAGAGTACTTCTTTCTTATACAAAGCCCACTTTCTAGAAACATGCTTGCAGCTTCTTAACATGGACCCAGATTTGTAATGTATCCAGAAGAGTGTAGCTGCTGCGAATGCAGGATGTGTTGTGGCTGCAGATCCCCAAGGATTTGTGCAGTTAGCCAGGGCTATGCCTCTGTGACCCCGCTCTAACTAGAGTCCTACGTACCTCATTTGGCATACTCATGAGCAGGTGTCTGAGTTTTAGTCACACCTAATGTCACAATCCTGTGTAAAAGGACTTAAGGAGCTATAAACTTTTTATCCTCAAGGTGTCTTTGCATGATCAGACCAATGAAGAAATGTGTTCAGCTGCGTTTATTGAAACTGTTCAAACGTTAGGGAAGGATGGGAAAGCAGTTTCCCAACATCCTTAAATATCAAATTTTGCAACAGTTTATTTCAGTACTCATGAGTTGAGATGCTGGACTTCATTTCACCCTTCAGGAAGTGGCACAGCAAAGTAGTCTGTAGGAAGCGGGCCACACAGTAATTAAGTACTGTACCAGGAGAATTGTATAGGAAACAAACACTGCAATAATAGATACTGGGGGATTTTATTATTCCTTTCTTTTAAAGGAAGCTACAATCTATTTTTCTTAATAAAATTAATTAGTGGCCTCTAACTACATGCTTTACAAGTTACAATAACAACAAATAATTTGCGATTTGAAGTGGGTGCCTCTCAATTTTGTTCTGTTGCCTTAGAAAGAACATGTAGTGAAGATACGTTTACAGACAGATAATGATGTTAGTATCAAACCTTATCGGAAGTGATTGCATTCCAACAATTAAATTAGATTTCCCTGAAGCAGGATAATTGAACTATGATGCAGAGTTTTGCCAAGATTTATCCTCTTCTGTAAATCTGCTCATGTCAGCTCTGTAGCCTTTCAGGTGATTCTGACAGATTAAGGAATCTCCAAAGACATAAGTTTGAGTGCATTTGTAGTTTAACTCAGATGGCTGTGGTGGTGTTAACTTAGAAACATTTTATAATGTTGCTGTTATACACATTGGGACTATTTGGGGGCTGCGTGTGGTTTATTTTGGTTTTATTTGAACTTGGATTGTTGTAAGCAATGAGGCATCTGTGTATCACACTCTTCTGAAGTGTTTGAATCGTTTCT
>JAOEHX010039283.1:0-26898 GCA_025448015.1 Bolborhynchus lineola | reverse complement strand
GTCATTCACAAATACAACTTGGAAGGATAAATCTCCATAAACTGTGTTTTCAGGTAAGACCTCTGTGTCCTCACTATATGTTTTACACATAGCATAGCTGGAGAATTCTTTCTTCTTTCCTGGTTTTATGCACTTTTAATTTTCTAAAATTTATTCCTCAGATATTTCTATGAGCTTGTCCATTCTTCATGTTTGTCCAGATATTGCAATATTGCCATTTTAGCCTGGAATTCCTGAATTCTTACTTTCTTCATAGCCTCAGACCTTTTTCACTTCATCAAAGAATAGGTAGTTTAGTTTGGTTTTGTTCTAGTCACAGTTTTCACATCCAGGTCTCCGATATGATACAGATGATGTTTGTAACATGGTCTGAGTACAGCCTTCATTTGTGATAACCGCTTTGAAAAGCATGGAAAGACAGATGACTGACAATATTTACAATACAGAGTTTGGAGAGGAAAATAGTGAAGGCCAAAACCAGCAAGGCCTGATCAGACCTTTTGTCAATAGGAATTAATATCTTTGAAATATTGATGTACAATGAGCATGTGCAGCTGTAGTAGCCCATATTGATGGTCTTTTTCTTTCTTGCATTTTTCTTTCCCATTCAGGTGGAAAAGGCTAGATATGGAGAAAGCCTAGCTTTCAGAAAAAAGCCTACATTTGTTCTCAGAGGCACAGCTAAGCATCTGCCCTCCTTCCAAAACAGGAAGACAAATGCATATCTGTTAGATATGTAACTTTCACAGCCTGGCTTCAGGTTTTCCTTTAAAGAGATTATGGCATACCTTATAGGTATATCGCAAAATTATCAGTACAAGAGAAGACCAAAAATCATTTTGTTTCCTAAGTCATAGGATATATCTTTTTGGAGGAAAGCAGCTCTGCCACTGCATTTCACACAATATTTTGGAATTGTGTGGGATGCAAAATGATAATTTTCAAGATAGACTTCTGAGTAGTATCTGTCTTCCGCAGCCAAAGCTTGGGAAGGGCTTTATTTATGCCAAAGCATTTCCTCTGGAAATTATCAGTTACAAGAATTGACAGTTCACAATATGTGAAAAAATGTTTTCCATCAGGCAATGATGATAATTAGTTATCTTTCTACTACTACTTGGTTAGTTTATGTAGTGAGACGCTCGTAAGTTGGGAATAGGAACAGCAATAATTAGTTGCAATTTCTCAGATAGTTGTGTACTAGCTATGAAGATACTTTTTAATTGCTGTTTAGTGATTTCAAACTTTATACCAGGAGCTATTTCTCCTCTTTTTTTTTTTTTTTTTTTTTTTTTTTATTATTATTCCAAAGGCAACAAACTCGCTGGTTAAATACTAATCTAATAATCAAATAAGCCACTTGAAGTAAACATTTGTTACTTCAGTGAAAATTAGATTAAAAATTTACACAATCAGGAGGACTAGGACAGTATCTGGATTAATTAAACAAAGATGCCCTGTGTACCAGAGGTTAATGGAGTTATTCTCATTAGTAAGATGTCCCCTTGTGGTACATGAGGATGTCATTCTGTATCTTTGTCAGATATCTAAAGTATGTGTCTCTCAGGATTTTAAGTTGTCTCTGATGCTCTGTTTGGCCTTAATAAATCCCATCTCTAACACGGTTATCTGTGCCTGTGTTCCTCTGAGCGGCTTCACCCCAAGGTCATGGGTGGGTCAGGGAGCTGCTACCACTGGAGATGAAGCACAGGGCTCTGTGGACATTTATTCATTTTGAACCAGAATGGTCATTCTTGTGTTTAAATACATTTATGGTATAATAAATGCTCATTTGCAAATTTTTGAAAACAGAATCAGTTCTTCTGTCAGATTCCTGCTCTTAAACAGATCCTTATGCAACCAAACTTGGAAATGCCCTGGTGTTTTAAATTCTCTTTGTTTCTGGAAGTTTTAATTGCTTTGAAAACTGAATAAAACAGGGCAGCCCTGAAAAATGCATAAAGTTCTATCTCAGATGAATATTTGTGACTGAACCAATTTAAACTAAGAAGTTATTTGGGTAACAGAGTGATCTGGAGGAGAAGGGCAGAGGAAGGCGGAGGAGAGATTCAGCATTTTCATGACTCTGTTTTACTTAGCGGTTTTGAGGCTGTGATGTGCCAAATCTGAAACAGACGAAGCCACTAATACTTTCTTCATACCAAGGTGATCCTGGTTTAGACACATGATGTGAAAAATCCCTTAACCATTAATAAACATTGCCTTTAAGATTAACAAAATGTCAGCTGCTGCCTTAAAAGTCAGACAAAATGAAAATAAACAGGGATAATTAGACACCCATTTTCAAGCAAACTCCAGGGATGTGTGGTGATATTCTCACTGGAATACTGCAGGCTCATCTTATTGCAGCTACCCGAGCTGATGATTTTCTTGGATGTTAAATGAGGTAAAAAACAGTTATTGCTTCAGCCAACAAGAGCTAGCTACAGCCACTGGTTTACCTGGGGGTGCAATGTTGATCGTTTTTCCTGTACTAAAGAACTTCTCATTATAGTGTTTACGACTTCAAATAACACCTGTGCTTTTAGTTGGTACTGATTCCAGCAATTGGCATTTGCTTGGAACATGCCTTTTAACACGGTGAATATCAGACAAAATCATAGAATGGTTAAAGTTGAAAGGAACCTTAAAGATCATGTAGTTTGAACACCTCTGTCGCAGGCAGAGACACCTTTTGCTAGACCAGATTTCTCAAAGACATCAAACGTTTCATTGTATGGAGATCCTGTGGAGTAAAGATGGACATTCATGTGTACATGCATACATCCTTACTTTGCAGCTTTGCAACTAGGCCATGGGTGTTTAGCTTTTAGCTCGTATGTTTTGCCAGTAGAGCAGAAAATAGCCTTTCCCTGCCTTTGTTTGCTCCTCAAAAAAAAAAAAATAAAAAAAAAAAAAATTGAGAAGCAACACTTTTTTTTTTTTCAAATGGGTGTTAGGCAAAGACTCAAAAGCTGAATTTACCCCTGATGGGTTTGTACAACCTGCTAAATTACCAAGGAGAATGTATGAATGGGAATTCATTGCTAGTTTGTTCGTGGCTGAATTCACATTAGAGGGTCTTTGTTAACCATGGAAAGACAGTTTGAAATCTCCAGTTCATAGTCTAATTAAGAAAGCTACAAATAGAATTTCAAAGCAATTAATTCACTGACTCTTCATGCCACTTACAGCATGAATGTAAGAGCAGTATTTCCACACTGACATTTTTAAACTGGGCATTAATTAGGAACCAGCTCTGGAACCTTTCCTGCCAGAAGTGCTCTCATTATCTTCATTTGGATTTTCTTTTTGAGTAAGGACTTACAGGACCAGGCCAGTTGTTACAGCTGTTGTGAAACAAATCACTAGCTTTATTATCTACTGTGCATTAACTTCATGGTTAATAAAAATAATCGTGAGTTAATCCTTACTCATTTTTTATCTTACAAATGAGGTGACAAAGTGATCAGAACCTTCAGTGGACTAAACCCTTTCTAAGCCTAAAAATAAACTCTTTGCTTTTATGAATATTCAAACCGGTTTACGTATTGAAATTCTAATGAGGACAACAGAAACAGACCAGGTGAGGAAACTTCTATCTGAAAGCAACAAGGATTAAAATCTCTTTACAAAGTCTCTGCCTTATATATTTTATAGTTCAATAATGTCTGATAAATGTGTACCTACAACCAGATTGAAGTGTCTTCAGCTCTGGCTCCTGTGAACTGAAATTTGAAGGGTGAGATTCTCCATAGACTGAGGAAGTCTTTCTCCTCTGAATTCCTCATTGGATGCTGGAGACCATGAAATAGCCTTGATGGCTACTCTATGCATACGGATTTACCACCCACACTCTGCAAGAAGACTATCTGAAAGGAGCACAAATGTTTTGGAGAAAGAAATGCTCATGAAGAACAGGAGAGAAGGATAGTGGAAAAAAAAGAGGTCCTACACAGAAGTGCATGATACGTACCTGACAAGAGCAATTCCCGTGATTTTTGAGATAAACTTAAACCTTGCTGGCATTGTCCTAATTTATGTCAACATCCAAGTGGGATGCTGTAACACATAGTTACAAGCGCTTGAGATATTCTCAACCTTTCAATGCCTCCCACTCATGCCTGCCTCTTCTTGTTTCCTGTGCCAAATGTCTCTTCCTCCTTGATGTGGTGATACTGCTCTTTCTGGGTCTACTCTACAGACACTTTCACAGAAATTATCTAAGTTTTTGACTTAAACCCTGTGATTTTTATATTAAAAAATAGGTGAGGATTTTTTTTAACTTTTGCACACACAATTCCATCCCAAAACTCCTTTTCGGTGAACTGTAGCACCTCTTCTGCATCCATGTCTCCATGAATAATGTTGGAAAACACCAAAGAACATGACCTTGGCCTGCTCTAGTTACAATAAATTCTCCTTCTCCTCTCCCCCTCCTGCCATCAGATGTATTACTAGCACAAAGATAGGCAGGGCAGAACCTCTGCAGCACTTATACATGTGGTTTAGGACTGCTTTAGCTTGTTCTGGCAGTTATTATACTGAGGTGTTGACATCTGCAACACAGACATGTGATTAATCCTTCCTGGTTGTGTGAAATCAAAAGCTATAACACAATTGCTAAATTTACAAATGAATGCAAATGACAAAAGTGCTTCTTTAAATGGGTAGTTCTTTTTTTATAAAATAGCATAGTGTTTGATTTTTTGCCCTTTTTCATTCATGACTCATGAAAATAGAAGTGACTGAATCCAGAATAACTTGTTTGGAAAAGTTTTGAAATAACTGCCTGTAGTTGCAATATAATGTAGCCATGATAACAGATGGAAAAAGTAACATTATATGACAAGGAAAATAGACTAACATTATTGGTGCTAGCTGGATCAATGCTACTATTTTCCCAGATAAGGTGATTCATTTTTCAGTTGATTCCTACAAGAACTCATAGCTAAGTCAGAATGAAAAATTACTGTGCTGTTTTGATTGCATAAGTTATTTTCACAGTTCTTTAACATTCAGTGCAGTCTTGGAGGTGAGATCTTGGAGGCACAAGTCAGATATTAAAAGAAAATGAAACAAAGTGGGAAAACTACTAACTATTAGTTTCTGGTTTACTACTGTCTTTTAATTTGTTTATGGTGCCACTAAAACAGCCTTTACTAAAGCAACTAATACAGAGCTCCATCTTCAGCTGGAAATAATGCTATTCTGTCTGCTTCAGAGTTTAGATTGGTTTTTTATCTGATTAAGCATTAAGACTTGTATGATGACAGTATTTCCTTATCAAAATCCTTCCAGTTATTATTTTGCATACTGAACCCTTTCAAATAAATTTGGTACAGATGTAGCTGTCTCAAGGATAAACAGAGTCGTACTTTATGAGTATCAACAGCTTGAAAAGGAATAGTGGCTCAAAACTGTGCCTATGCAGAAAAGGCAGTGACCAGTGCACACGAATGTTGTGTGCTGTTTGGTAGCAGTCCACCGTTAAATTGGCACATGCTTAGGGGTCAGCCAATATGCATAAATCAAATCACCTTCACTGTAGGATGGTGTAGGATGCTGTAGAACATGTAGGACTTTGGGATTAGTAGGGCTGTGGAGGAAGCAGGAAATACAGGACTGATTAGATTGTGGACACACAAATGACCTGTAAGTATCTGGGGTGGAGCAGGAAAAGAAACATGAGATAGGAACCTCTAAATAACAGGTTTTGTTAAATTATGGTGCTCTGGGAGCAATTTGTCTTTTATACCTCTACTTTGGGAATTATATTACTATCTGCCTTTGGAGCCAAACATAAGGAACTTACAGATTGTCTTGTATGGAAAATTCAGCAGGGAATTTTGATAATAAAGAGGGAGCATATGTATTCCCCAAAGTTCAGTGGTTGGGCTTCTTGCCTGTATTTACAAATGACAGAAGCTGCATAGCCAGGTATGATTTCCGAGTCTGTCCTGAAGCACTACACACCTCAAGCCACTGTAAGACTTCTTTATCAGTATTTAATTGACAAATTCAAACAATATCTCAAAACACTTAAATTTTTTGCCTTTTTCCAGTAATTATGGTGATATGCTAAAATATCATTTTCCTTGAGTATGTATATTGGGATTAAAAAATCTGTTTAAAATATTCTATGCCAACCAATGTAATCAATACAACATATTCTGTGGCTTTTTAATTTTTAAATTTCCTGGACTCATCACTATTCTGGCTGAGCTATTAATCCTACATTCATGTATAATTGTATGTAGCTTCCAAAAGCTAATTTTCTACTTTATTTCAACTTCCAGGACCAAGCATAGGAGGAAATAATTTTTTTCATTTCTAACATAGGATTTGATTTGCAGTAAGATGGGCTTACCAAGTAGATGTTTCCATCTGACTCTTAATGCAAAACATGATAAAAAAAACTGAAATAGAAATCAAATGTAAATTTCTATATCTTCACCTGTAAATCTTATTATTTTGCAAATTTTTGTGCAAGTATTTTGTAGTTTTCAGTGAATTATCTAAAAGCAATGCTTAACATAATGAATGCTTAAGTATCTTTGATATTTCTTCAGACTTCCCCATGTTATTCTTTGTTAGGGAATGAATGCTGTTACTGACATCGCCTCTTTTAATATGGTGTCCTTTAATATTCCTTGCACTTGCTCACATAGTGGAGATTTTTAGTGTGCTATAGAATGTAATGGAATTCAGTATTTGCTTTCAACATGCTACTGTATATTCCTGAGATGCCTTTTGTTTGTATTTTTATATAGCTTCATCATACACAACAAAGAAACTTTCTTCAATAATGCTACAAGAAGTAGAATTGTACACCATATCTTACAAAGAGTGAAATATGAAGAAGGAAAAAATAAAATTGGTAAGTCCTGAGCAATGTGCTTTTAAATATGGTTACCAAGTCCCATTAGAAAAAAAGACAAGTCTGCCTGAATTTATAACAGACCCTTCTGCTTCCTTTTTAATCACCTCAGTTTTGATCTGTTTACATCCCACCCACTGCTTTTGTAGGGGTTTTGCCTGCAAGACCTGATCATTTCCCTGTAATGTCAGGCTGTTTTCACAGGCACATATGTCACCACATGGGATTTATCACTTCTGCAAAGAAAGAGGATGACTTAAGCAAGAAACATTTATGGATTAAGAACCCTGGAGAAGCAGATAGACTCATGCAGAGAAACTTATTCCTTCATAAAAACGTGTTTGAAAGGATAGCAAGATTTGTGCTGCTGTACACCTCAGACTGTAGTGCTTCTCCCTAAATACCTCTCCACCCCTAAGGGAGATGGAAGGTTCTGCATCTCTGTAGCTACTGTAAGTCAAAAGGGACTTAACCAGTGAACATCCTCAGGATGCCACGCATGACAGTGGCATTACTTTCAGATACAGTTTGGAGTGGACCTTTGTAGAGACACATACGCAGATCTAGGAGGGCAGGCAGTGGCAGAAGAGAAATGGAGTACAAAACACTGTCCGTCTTCTGTATTGTGATGGAGGACATACTTCTTGAGTACCAGGTAGAAACTATGAACCCCCATAGATATATAGAGAAGCAATCCCCATAAAACTAAATTTCCTTGCTGTTTAAACCCTGTCTTTCCTCAAGCTTTAGAGAAACATCCTAGAACTTGTGTCTTTCTCAATTCCAGCGATGAAGGCTGTAATAGCTCTGAGAATGACTCTGAGCAAAGAGGAGAGAAGAAAGGGAAGAATTCATTCATGCTTGCAGGCATTGCATCTAGCACACACACTAGAGGTCCCTGCTTTCCTCAAGAGCCCAGACTCCCTCACATATCTACTTGTGTTATACCTATCATGAATACAAGTTTGTGCTGATAACTGGGCAGAGCAAAGCTCTGTACAGGTTTTGGTTTTCTGCCAGGGACTGTGGGAGAAAGCATATTCTGCAAGCAGATACTAATGCAATCACTGAAAGTGCTATCTATGTTGAATTAATACTTCTAATTGCTGTGTTCTTGTTGCTATCATTCCCCTGTGAATTAGGAAGGGAATCAGGACTCTTTGCCTCTCTGTTAATGGAGCTTAAATGCATTCAGGCTGTTAGTATTTAGCTTTGCATTGCTTGATAGTTGTTCAGTCCTATTTCTGTTGTTTTCCAACAACATGACAACAACAGTCCCATTTCTGTTGTTTTCCAACAACATGACTTCCATGTGCCCGCATCTCAGCAATGATTCATGATTTCTTTCAAGGTTCTCATTAAAGATGGACAAGGTCTGACCAAGTGGGGTGTACCATTATTTTGTGCCAAATAGCAGTCCTTTTGGCTCATGTCCAAATGTATTTTCTGGTCTTATACTGTTTCAGCCTGTTTTTTACCTGTTCTATCTCTTAGTCCAGCAGATTTTATAAAACATAGACTGAACGTGTTTTACAATGTTGCTGTCAGATTGTGAGTTCCAGTTGCTTTCCCGGCCTGCAGTTCAAAAATACAAAGACCTTCTCTGAAGTTTTTGGCTCCCAAGAAAACAGCCTTTCATCTAAATGGCTTCCTTAGACTATAATTTGTAGAGCCAAACTTCAGTACTGGCGTGAGGTCTTGATTTCATCAAAGTTACTCTAAAGATGAATTTGGCAAATGAATCTTTAAACTTCTGACATAATAAATAATAAAAGATGATTAATATGTGAACAAATTTTTGCTTGTATTATATATTAGTTCATCAAAATTTATAGAAGATTAACTTTTCTACATTTATCTTTTACTGTCAGTGGGCTTCAAGCTTAATTTAGCCAGCTTATCATGAAAATGTGTTGCTTAGTAGTTTTTCTGGTCCTATTGGTGAATAATTGGATGCTTTTATTCTTAGGTCTGAATCGATTGCTCAGTAATGGCTCCTATGAAGCTGCATTTCCTCTTCATGAGGTATTTTTCTCAGTTTTCTTTCTTTTTGAACAGACATTTGCCACAAAAATTCTTAGTTGTGTTTATTCTCAATCTCATGTATGTTATTACTCTCTTGCATTCTGTGTCTGGCCCTGAAATCCATCCCTTTTAGTAATGCTTTTTTTTAGAATTTTCTTTCTTGCAAAAAGTGTGTTGTTTTGGATCTGCTCCATAAAAAGTATTTGGGTTTGATAAATTGGTATGTTTTCACAGGGAAAATTATCATGCTGTGGTTTTCTCTTTAAGATTCTCCAGCTCATAGCCTTTGAGTTGAACACGATTTACCATAGATTTCTCAGGAAGAATAATCTCAAATCTTACTGAGGTCAGAGGAAATTCTTCTTTTAATGTCATATTTAGCTTTTGGAGCTCAAATATGGAGTTTGCATAACTTGTGTTATCCATACTGCTAGTGTGAGAG
The DNA here is from genome assembly GCA_025448015.1 of Bolborhynchus lineola. Lineage (NCBI taxonomy): Eukaryota > Metazoa > Chordata > Aves > Psittaciformes > Psittacidae > Bolborhynchus > Bolborhynchus lineola. Next base: position 17,551 of record JAOEHX010039283.1, on the reverse strand, counting down.
ATTTCTTAGATATTCTTTTTTGCTGCTGCTGTTCATTAATGTCCAGATTTGTGTTGTAGGGAAGTTACAGAAGCAAGAATTCAATAAGAACCCATGGGGCAGAAAACCACAGACACCTGCTCTATGAGTGCTGGGCTTCCTGGGGAGTGTGGTATAAATACCAGCCACTGGATCTTGTGAGGTAAGAGTTTCCTGCTGTTAGTATGTCTCGTTATAGGTGCTTTGAGCATAAGCTATCTCTTATTAAAAAAATAAAACAAAACAAAGCATGAGAAGCTCAGTCGAATTATGTTGGTTTTAATAAGTGATCCGAAGGTCATGGGAGTTCATTGATGCTGCTGTAGAAGCAGTTGAAAGTGAAGAAAGTTTCCATCTAGAATTCCTTGGCACCATGACTTCCAATGAAGGGTTTGCAGAATACTTAAGAGAATAAAAAAAAGCAAGAGAGAAATCTGTGGAGGCTGGGAAGACTTGCTTGCATGCCTGTCCACTGCAGTAGTTCTTCCTCCTCAGAGCATAGCTTGGTGAAAAACGGGCTCTTGCTGACTAGATCTTCTTTTTTACTAAAAAGTAGCCATGGAAGAAACCCTAAATGAAGTTTAATGATGCTTACAAATGATATGGAGCAGAGCTTAGGTAGTGCGCTACTGAGTTCAGCAGCAATAGTGATAGGTAGGTGGAAGTGTCTCCAGTACCACTTTTCTTAAACCCAGTCCAGCTACATCATCACAGCCTGGATTTGTGTTTATCTCGGAAGTAGCCTGCAAAGAAGAAATACTGAGAAAGTCTAAAAGTGACTCCAAATTCTTGTAGCCCTTTTAAATAGTATTTTCAAATAGGCTCGCATATTCTAATGGAGGATTACATTTTTTTTTATGCATATAGAGAGAGCCAGAGCCTTTACTGATTGTGTTGGCAGAAGTATTATTGGGCATTGATGGGCTTTTGCTACTTGAAAAGAGGCATATGAAGCTACAAGGGCCTATTAATAAAGTCTTAAGATGTATGGAGATCACTGAAAATATTAAGATATTGGCCATTGGGAAGGGTCATACAGAGCATGCAATTGGTCCAGCATATTAATTTCCCCTTTTAGAAGTCCTGTAACTGACAGAAACCTTTGTTTTTATCAATTCTCAAAATTGTTTCCGGATGAAAGATTTGTAGAGGGTAGCACTGGAGATGGACAGTGTTATTGACTAAGGTCATGTAAAACCTCTCCATTTCATTAAGTAGGAGATGTCCAATTTCCATAGATAAAAAGTTCACAGAGAACTGTAATAAAAAAAATTTACTGAGTCATACAATCTTTAAAATGCTTTAGAAAACAAATTCAAGTATTTGAACCTCATAATTTAATCATGAAAGCTTCTTATTTCTTTAATGCACTGGCCTGTACAGAAATATGGAATTTGTGTCAAATTTCACTGTGAAAATTGCTGGTTTACAAAGAATCCAAAAGTGATACTGAATTTTTTTATGTTTAATTTTGCAGTAAGATATTGATGTCACAGTATAAACAAATTATCTCTAAAATATTTTTTAATCTTTTGTCCATGGTGTTCAAGCCTACTGTTCTTTATCAACATTTCTTGTTTATGAAACTTCTGCTGGGCCAATATCTGGGGTTTAATTGGTTCACATCTGGAAGGTTTTTTAATCATGCAAGTAAATAGCAACAGAATGAGTGAAGTTAGACACATAATTGCTCTAGACCTTTGTAGCAGCCTTCTTGAGTAGCCTGGGTTTGCTGTCTAAGACTATGCAAGATGCTTTAGTTTTTCATCAGGCAGTGACACCCACAGATTTTTTCCCAGTCATTTTATTAATCAAAACCAGCAATCAAAATAGCAGACTCCCTGGCTGAGATCATGGTGTGTTGCACCTGTGGTGCTTCAGAATAGGTGTTTACCCAAAGAGGAAGGGAGCAGGGGAAGCTGTGAGGCTCCCTGAGCATTGACAGCAGCGTGAGTCTCAGTAGGCTGCAGTTTGCTGCCTAAAGTGCACCCATGGCTCCAATGAATTCACTGAAAGAGGTGTGACAGGAAAGGAGAGGGAATGCCTTTTTCTTCTCACTTCACAGGCGCTAGATCTCTCACATTTCCTTAGCTCCTGCGGAATATTTTGTGTCTACTGCCACTCTCAGCAGCTCACATGTCTGGTGAGCTGGAGATTTTTCCTTGAAGAGCTGTCAACACTAGCAAGACCTGTTGCTCATTTCACTCAGAAGTATCTCATAGCACACACTTTAAACAGAAGATTTTTTCATAACAGTTTTGCAGCAGGAGCAGCTCTTTTATTTTTTTTCCCATGTGAATAGCGATGTGAGGTGTGCTTGAAGGGAGTAGTATTGCCATCTCTACTAAAGGCGTGGATGGATGTTAGTTTTTCTGCAGACATTTGGCCAGAATTTACTGCTACTAGCTGGCATTCCCCTTTATTACATGCTTTAGAAAGCCTAAGGAGCACTAGGTAAATTAATACATTAACAGATATGATATTTCCACCTTAAAGTCAAGCTGCCACAAAAGGAAGAGAAATTGTTTATACTTTAGTGCTGTTCTATTTTTCCATTAGCTATGACAAAGAGGATTAGATCTCTGGTACTGTCACTTTGGTGCCTCCCAGATTTCATTTAATCTCATCATCTGGCTGCTATGGAGGTACTAGTCACTGGAAATAAATGGGAAAAAGTAATTTGGGGGGAATTGCATGATTCTGCTTTCACTCTGCTTTGAAACATGGCAGTATGAAGGCACAGGCTTGGCACATTTGCAAAGGCAGTAATATTAATCAACAGATGTGGTACAATGATTTTAATTACACTTTCGTTAGAATTTAGTATCCATGGTCACTTTACAAGAGTAATTTAAGATCCTTAGAATTGATAGCAATTGGAAAGGGGCAGGACTTACATTTATATGCTCTGGGACAGCCTAAATCAATGGAAACAGTTGCAGTGATTCCTGGACGCTTTGGATCACTGCTGCTTTCCTCTAAGCTGTGCGCAAGTTGCTCCTCCTGCTGCTTGTGCATGTTGTTTACAGAAGAGAAAGGGAGGGGAAGAGTATATTTATAAAGTGATTGTAGGGCTGCCTAAATGAACCTGAAGACAAAGCTAATACCCGAGTAATTTGCATTTAACTCCATGTTTACATTAAATGACTTGTTTGTAAGCCCTTTCAACCTGCTGCCATAACACAAGATCTTCATGTGTCCAAAACACCTGTTGGGAAGCTCTAGCTCTCTCACGACTTCTTTTTGTGCTGTAAAAAGTTCTGCATAGGATTTCATTCTAACCTGCAAAAGGATTAATGAGGATAGGTAGCTTGAAGTTCTTAGCTTGAATCCAAACCTGCCTGTGTTTTAGTTCAATGACTTCCTTGTAGGCATCTTGAAAGCAAAAGATTCTATAATGAAGGTTGTTAAACACAGAATAGTCCAAAATTTTTGTAGCTTAATACTTTCCAAAAAAGTGCCTTATTGATAAGCACTGAGATTGAAATCTTGGCCCAGTTGAGTCAGTGATAGTTCTACCATTGGAACGGGGTGAGGGGAGGGATAGGCAGTTCACCATTGAGGTAGGTGATGGGCTAGCATAAAATTGAGAAGCTCAATGTATTTTATTACTATTATTGGAAAAGTACAGCGTATATGAGGATAGGAGAGATGGACTATTCTATTAGGTGCTGGGGGGGGTTATGTCTGCTTTTTAGGTTAAGTATGGAGGAAATTTTCTGTAGGAGAACAATCAACAAAACAAATAATTTTTTCCCATTCTTATTAACAGTCTGAAAAGTTGGATGGTAATAAGTTAACAAAGTTAACAAAAATGCAAATGGTAACTAGTGTTGGAAAATTTCAAAGAGGCTTTCAAAGAGCAAGGTGATAACAATTTAAGTTTGGGTATAAATAATGCACAGTGATGCACCTTAGAATTCTTCACATACATTACTGATTTCTGGCTAAAGCACCAGCATGAAGGTAAAAGAACTGCCATCACTTTGGAGAGCTATATAAGAATTCTGTTCTATATATAGTGACAGAGAAGAAATAGAGCTTATTTTTGTACTTGGTGCAACTTCAACGGAATGAGTGGCAGAAGTATCTCTCAACCACCTCTGTCTCCTGAGGGTCACGGTGGTCCCAGCTAACTCAATTATGGATTGGAATTAATGTGGACCTGCTGTGAGCATGGCACCTAGGAAGGTCTCCAATGACCTTGTTACTGCTATAGTTTGTTTCTGTAGCGCTCAGCCCATGAGCACTCTGTTCATATTTTTTTCTGAGCAGAGATTTACAGAAAAAATATGGTGTTCTATGAAATTAAATATTAACTTGATACTGGTGCAAATTACGGTTGTACAGCCTGCAGAATGCCAGTTGTGAAGCAAAGGGCAGCTCACAAATGTTCCTTACATTGCAGAGATTTGGGTTGCTCCCCATCATGTCTATTCTTCTTTATGCAGACACTGAACTTTGCTTGGTCTTTCATTTAGGATGAAGCTGCTTGATCTCTAGGTCAAAAAAGAGTGCTACAATTTGCACCATTTAGAAGGAAAGGTCCAACAGGATAGGAGATGAATGTCTGACTTGGGCAGTGGAACAAGGAAGCATTCATCCTTGAATGTAGAGAATGATATAAAAACTCTTGATGTTAGGCATACTTCACTAATTTGAACTATGTATATGGAAAAAAAAGAGATCATAAGCATCCAGTGGAAGTAAGCTCAAAATGTGGGCCTGCCTTTTCAGTGGAGCAGGCACAGCTTGACATCCTAGGTGTCAGGAAAATAACTAGGCCAGAGAGTTCACTAACACTCTTAAGTGAGGGCTCAGAAAGTATTTTCCAATCGTGTCTTTTTACAACCATACCTGTTGCCCTTGTCAGAGCTGAGTATGTTATTGTTAGCTTATCACTTCTTTATCCTGTTAATCTGAGTCTCCACTGAAAGACAGAAAAATAAAAACTGTGTTATTTGACTTCTCATACAGAACTGGAGAACTCAAATGTTAACAGTGTAGGTCAGTATCATTCAACAAAGCATGAGCTCAGCCCAGATAGATATCGCTCACACTGAAAATTTTTTATTTTCTTTTGAAAACTGATGATTTTGTCCATTCCAGACCAAGCTTTTCTTTCTCTTCTCCATTGCCTCCAGCCCTAGAGCTCATCATCGATCTTTTCCTCCTCACTGTGAAAGTTTAACCAAAGGTGTTTTCTGGTAGCATAAAGGAGCCAGCAGTGCTGTCTCTGCATTCTTTGTCTCTGGACAGATCAGAAATTGCATCATTAGTGTAAAAGTGGGTTTTCAGCAGCAGTTATTCTCAAATTCAGTTGATATGCAAGCTTAAGTTTTCTGCAAAGTCTGAAGTACAAGAATATCATCTTGCCTCATTCTTTAAAACTAATCTTGTGAATAATCTACTGAAATATTCACTGTAATCATGATAATTGTATATTGATTTGTGAAGCATCCTAATCTAATCAACATCCTACTGTGTGCAAGACCATCAAACAAGAAAATGCATGAGCCTGTTCCTGTGCTGACAAATTCAGGTTTTTTTTGTGCGTTTGGTGTATTCTTTAACACATAAATAAAGGCTTGGTTGTGTTTGGGAGGAGGAAGAATGTTAATGAATATTTAGCAAATAGGAGCTTCCTGGCCACTTTGCTGTTAGTTTTTAAGCAATATAGCTAACAAGTCAGCATTAATTCAGACTACTTTCCTCAAATCGTTATGAGATGATACATAAAGATATTTGCTGGATCTCACTTGTACTTTATTTTCCTTCTCCCTGTGACAGAATCATGAGATTAATTTTGCATGAACTGAGCTAAGAAAAGAAATAATCAAATGAAAATAAACTGGATTGGATAATAACCTCTAGCTAATTTCTTAGAAATAATTTAAGCCCAAATAATTTTTGCTGTTACACCAGTTTTAGGGATTAAATTAATTTCAATGCAGTTATTTGGGAAATACAGTTATACAGCCAAAAGGCAAAGAGAGCCATCAATTTCCCAAATACAAAGAACTGGCTTTTTAACATGAACTCAGCGTTTGTTTCTGAATTCTCCACTCATCTCACTGTAAGTTCTGGTTGTGAATTTTTAAATTTGTTTTCTAAGTTCTTTCATGAGACAGGTCTCTCAGTGTGGATTTATAAGCCTAGTTGCAGGCTTTTCATTAGGAGATTCAGACTCTGCTCTCTACTCTTCAGATCTGATATAAATATTTACTTTCTATTAACAAGCAAGATTAAGAAGATTTATTCTAATTAGCAGGTAACTTCATTATGTTGTGTTTTGTAACAGACGGTACTTTGGTGAGAAAATTGGGCTGTACTTTGCCTGGTTAGGCTGGTACACAGGGATGCTCTTCCCAGCTGCCTTCATTGGATTGTTTGTCTTTTTGTATGGAGTCACCACTTTGAACCACTGCCAAGTCAGGTAATGTGGGCACTTTTATAAGGGAAATTACAGTAGTGGGTTGTTATGAATAATTTAGGAGGTCTTATATGAATTGTTAATTATTTCATTTCAAACTGTTGAATGAAAACTCGGGAAAAGACTGTTGTTTCTCATAAGCTACTCAGTATCGAGCTTATCCTGTTTTGTGCTCTGGAATTGGGATGAAAGGCAATGTTTCTTGCCCAGCTCCAGTTGCTGATGTTGCTGGCAACTCAGCATGAAGCAGGGAAGAAGTAGGGCTACTTCTTTACTGTAGTAACAGACCAGCAGTGGGACATCTTCCGCTGTCTTTAAGGTGTTTTCCAAAGATCCACCACAGGGAGGCATTCTTCAGATGAAGAACGCCCGGGACTTTCCTCTGGGTGCTGCGCCTCTGCGTTCTTGCACACTTAAGACAAATGACAAAAATAAGTCAAACTTAACTTCATCTGCAGTCATGCCCGCCTTCTTCTTGCCAAAGGCCACTTCTGACTTAAGAAGAAGCTGGAAATGGTAAAGAGATACTGCTAGGCTACCCATGAAGAGCTGTCCTCTGCAGTTAGGACTGTAAACTCTGAAGTCTTAGTAAACAAATATTAATTATACGCATTCAGTTATGAAGAGCTTGGCTTCAGTTACAGAACCAGTACTGTTCAACAAGTAGCTGTTAGTGAAACTTAGCAATCCATTCTAAGACTGTTCATTGTGCATCAAGCTACTGATTTTTATCTTTTCTAATTTTCCAGTAAAGAAGTCTGCCAAGCTACAGATATCATAATGTGTCCTATATGTGATAAATACTGTCCCTTCATGAGGTTGTCAGACAGCTGCGTTTATGCCAAGGTACGTTTTTAAACTATGAAATTAGAAATGCTTTCCTGGTAAAATCATTAATTTTGCATTTGCATTTGTCTTTAGTGATCTTGAGCAGATAAAATCTTGAAAGGACTGATAACTTCAGCCAATATTAACATTCATTGTCTTTTACCAAGACTTAGTTTGAGTTGTAAAACACTTGTTCGAGTTGTAAAACATTTGAATGTAATTTGCACTTAGAGAGTCAGCAGTCCCAGAGGTCATGTCCTAGATGCACATGCTACAGTGTCCTTGGCATTAACCTTTGTCTTATGATCCATCCTTTGTACATGGCTTCTTAAAATTAAAGCTTTCAGTCATACCCCAGCCCGGCTGGCAAATAGTCCTGTCAATTGGTGGTTCACTTCACATGTCAAGGGAAGGATCCTCAGGATTGTCAGGCCAGCTACACTCATGATCACATTCATTTTATTAGGTAGAAATAGGAAATAAAACCCTCTCACAAATTGATCATGCTATTAATATATCTCCTAGGTAACCCACCTTTTTGACAATGGAGCTACAGTATTTTTTGCTGTTTTCATGGCAGTGTGGGGTAAGTTTTTGTTTTGATATTAAGTAATTGCACAATCTTTTTCTCAAAGATTATGATGTAATGAAGGCTTTTGTAATTTTCAACACACTTTTTTTTTCAGACACTGGGAAAAACAATATAGGTTGGATTCTTTCCTGCTTCTGCAAAAGGAAGGTGGAAGTGGTTGAAATCAGATTTTTATGTGATAATAATTTTAATTAAAATAAAAACATGAATGCAGTATGTAGAGTCTGTGTAGATATATTCTGGAGGGGCTGTAATTGGTTTTCAGTTTGTTGGCACTGAGGCTTTTTCTGTGTTACTGTTCAGGACTTCTTTTAGCTTGTGGCAGCTCAGTTTAGTGTGTCTACTAAAATGGATTAAGGTATTGTTTCTCCCACTTTGCAGAAAGGCAATAAACCTTAAATACATGTAAGCTGGTTGTAATTAAAGCAAAACTGATGAAATAAATGAAAGATTTTGTTGAATGACAAATTGATGTGAAAGCAGTCTAACTGTTGCCATGGAGGCTGATTTTTGCATATAGGACAGTTCTATTTCTGCCTCCACTATTTTTCCTAATGTGGTCTGATGGGCAGAATTGAAGAGAAGAGGAAACAAAAATTTCTGACAGCAGAAAGGGTCTTTCAAACATGCCCTGAGCACATCTAGGCTCTTAGCTCCTACCATGCAGTTCTGAGAGGTTAACACCTTTAGAAAATGGATCATTACATGCCTCAAAAATGGCATCCATCTTACAGATCAAAGAGCTTGAGCTAGTCTGATTTGGCCATTGTTCTCCTGTTCTTACTCACACGCATCCAGCTGGTCTGAAAAGTTGCCCAAGTAATCTTTATAATCTGCATTTTAAACTGCAAATCTCTTTTACACAAGAAATATCCAGGAGGAGGCAATATTTGGGCAGTCAGGACAACATAGATTAGCATACCAGTCTGTCTCAGCTCCTTCCTCCAAAACTACATTTTTTGTCTTAATTAACTAATTAAATTACGTCAAACACTAGTCCGGCCTATTGGTATATAACCCATGTAATATTGGCAGTATTAAAATATCACAAATCACCTTCAAGAAAAAAACTCACAGATCTTACAGTTTTTATGTTTTCCCTTGGTATTTTACCTTTATTTTAGGGCTATTCCAGAGCTCAGAATCACCAAAAATTTCTAAGCCTTAAAGATTTTTAGATGTTTTCTCAGCTTTTCCAACCTTTTTCTCAATGTGCTCACTGAAGTTGAGAATTTCCAAGACAGTTTAGAAGCAGAGACTTCCATCTCAGCTCAATAGGAAAACTGATGGGTTAACATTGTTGAAAATTTATGTCATTGCTCCTAACTGCTGGTGAACATCTCTTTGGAGTACAGCTTTTGGCACCAGTGCTTTTGTTCCTCCTGAAGAGTAACACTGCTTTCATGAAACAGCTGTATTCACAGTGTTGCACCTGTGTCTTAGCATTGCCCAGAACCAGGGCTGTAGGAAAAGCAGCTCTAGTAAGGGGATTTGCTCACTCAGATAACCATGCCTGGTCCTGCCCTGTGGCTGTTGTGTGGGAGAAGGCTAAGCTGCCCCTAGCTGACAGGAGCAGCTCACCTTGGATAGCCTCACATTCTTCCCCCTCTTTCAGCATCCTTATCATACTCCCGGACCTAATTCCCCATGAGAGTGTCATCACACCAGTGGGCAAGGACTCTAAAATACACTGTCCATCCATGAATCTCCAGCACCTAAGCCTGCAGAGAGAGATGATTTGACTAGTGGAGAAGAGACTATAGGACAGCAGATGGGCTGAGAGATTTCCTCACCAGTTTTGTTGGTTTACACTGTGCTTGTGAGCTTGCTGCCAAGAGGGATGTAGGGGCAGGAACAGGAATAAAGTTGTGAGTATAGGTTATGGACTGGGGAATTGGGTGATCCTATGTTTCCACCCAAACTGTAGTTTCTTAAATAAGACTTTGCTGAGACAACAGTGAGATTGTGAAGATATTTTTCATACAGTTAGGGCTAAACCAGCATTAGAACAAGGAAAGCCACACTTCCCAGGGATTTTCTGGTATTGTATATATAAGTTGGCTTACTTCCTGTCCTAAATGGATTTTCAGTCTGCAGTAGGCCTATTGGCAGCTGCAGACATTACCATCATCTCAGTAAATCGTAGGGGAAGAGCAGAAACAATGTTAGAAGTTTAATTGTGGGAATGTTTTTTTTCTCACAGCATGATACAACTGGCAAGTGCATGGCAAATTTGCTGTGAAAGCTTCAGCCTTCTAGATGCTTCAGTTTGACAGACACTAGCATATAAAAATTATAGCAGTGCTTTTAAAAATAGAGAATGAAAGCAAAAAACGGCATCTAGAATTGTGTTACCTCTTTAGCTTGAACTTAGCCACTGTCTTATTATCTAAAATACCTCCTTCACTGTCTTTAAATCGATTAGTCAACTCACCGCTTGAAGGCGAAGCCCCAGCCATTTGCTTGATGTTTTCAAAACTAGGCGTGTTCAGGTTGGGCTTTCCATGAAGAGGTGGTCTGTATGGAGGTTTCCCCTTTCTACTCCAAAGACATCTTTAATTGATGGAGAAAGAAGGTTGCTCACTTTTTAAATAGAAATAAAATGTTTTTTCAAATGATGAGCAAACTGCTGTGGCCAGGCTGGGGAGTGGAATTACCATGACAAGTATCAGTACGAGCTGCTTGATTTGTGGAGCAGTAATAGACATGGCTGTAGGACTCTGAAGCAGAGGGGCCCATCCTTTATAGTGCTCAGTTGTGGAACAAGTTAGTCCCATCAAAGGAAGATTGGAATTATCAAGTGCAACAGGAGACATTGGAATAGAGAAACACCTTTCTTCCAAAAATACATTGACCCATCACCTCACTTATTGTATTTCTGCCTGGTTTAAGCAAAGTTCTATATAAGAATAAAAGTAATTGATACAATAGGAAAAAATGCTATACTTACTAATGTATTCCCAAAAGACATAGGACTTAAGACAACTTTCATTTTAAACTGATGTAGCAAAGGACAAAAGGTAGTCTCCCTTAGGTACACTGATGATATTCACTGATAGTTTGTATAAACTTTTCTGTATTGGAGCTTCTGTTGAAGGGAAAACCCCTCTCAAAAGGGTTGAAGCTACAAAATTCTGTGGTTTATAGAAAAGAGTAAGTCCCTGTGAACATTAATACTTCTTTTTTATTGGTGAACAGATTGCTGTTGATGCTTACTGAGATGTCATCATAACAGAATCTGGAAAAGAATTCTTCCTTTTGTGAATATCTAATCTTGATATTTCCAGACATTCAAAGCTTTCAAAAAGAGGAGAGCAATAGAATTTTGTGTGTTTCTATGGTAGAGGGAAACACCTACACTTTGCCCTTTATGTATACTTTGAGGTATGTCAAGCCTGATGAAATGGTATGTCCCACTTCTAGGAAAAACTCCTCTTTTTGTTGTCTGAATTGGATTCTTGCCAAAGACAGAAAATGACAGATGGTCACTGTAAGTAAATGTTAACATTTAAAATTCAGCAAAAATTAATTCTCAGAAACAAATCTAGGTAAATTTGATAGTCGGTTGATTCAAAGTACGTTGCTGTAAAGCCACGTGGAATTGTTTTGCTTTTCCAGTTGAAGTACTGGGGAAAGTTAGTTCAAAGATGTCACTGTCTACATGTTTTCTGAAGCTCAGTAGTAAAGTTCTGTAACTGTCCAATCGGAGAATTCAGCTATTCATAATTTCTAATGTTTTGCTAAAGAGAAGGAGGGCAGATGGTAGTTTCGTTCTCTCTGCATATTTTTGGGGGACTAAGGGACACAAGAAAAGTCCTTTTTGACATTTTTTCTACTCTACCTAGAAGCATTTTTCCTTCGCTAAGGGAAGTAGCTTTAGAACACTTGCTGAAGCACAAACTTTGGAGGGGAAAAAAGGCCTGGCATGAATGATTTAACACTATTTTTTTTCCAAACAATAAGAAAAGCCAACATAAAACATGTTTTTCTAATTATATCAGTCTAATAGAAGATATTACTTACCTACAAACCTTGCCTCTAGCATAAATCATTCACATTGATTTGATCTCTGAGAAGACAGAATTTAAGGAGGTTCTTCAGCAATATTCCTGGTGTACATAATATGTTCTGTAAGTCAGGATGGATATATTAAATGAAATACAATAAAGAAAGGATTTCTGAGAGAAGGTCAGGATTAAGCTATTTGCTATGAGATGCCATTTGCATAACTAGATAAGATCACAACTTGTTTCAAAAGTGCCTGAGGAAGTGATGTTAACACAGCTGTTTGTACAAGTGGGTGTTGAGGACCGAGCTGCAAGGCTGTGCTCTGAAGCAGGGAGAGTACAGTATAGAAAAAGCTAAAAAAAGACCTGGGAGTTAAGGCCAATGGGAAATTTAAAATTCCAAGCAAGATTTTTTTTTTGAGAACTCTCAGTATCTGCTTTAAATATACCAATAGGAAAATGGGAGAAGGGTAAGTACAATTGCATCCTGTTGAGCTGTCAAAGTCAGAAAACAATGCCAAAGTGTGATGTAGATTATTACTGATTACTTGACTAGAGAAGAAACAGAGACATTTCAAAATGCAACTTTTTAGAAGACCTCAGTAGTGCAATGAATCAATCAAAGATGGTTATTTATAACACATTTTAAAACATCTAGCAAAGAAGGAGTGCATACTGACCTGGATAGAATTAAAAAGGCATAGCACAGTAAAAGCTAAAACAGGGCTGAATAGATCATCCTATTTGCTACTTAATTATTTGAAAACTAGCTTTGTAAACAAGCTTCAGGAGCTGCACATACGTAATCTGGCAGGTGCTAAATATACTAAATATAATATGTATAGTATAGTTTTGTCACTCCATGTGTGTGAAAAAAGAAGAGGGGAAAAAAGTATGTTTCAGTACAGACATACCTGAGATGTTCATGAGTGTGGACTCACATGTCCACTTCAGTCCTTCTTCAAGTTGTTTTTGGAATGGAAACAGAGTGGTAGTAATCAGTCAGGCTTGTTTCTCCAAGGTCTCTGAAAAGTGCAGGGCTGCTTGTTTAGCCTGTACAAAATAATTCAGTATGAGCTGATAAGAAAGAAGCAACTCCACCAGAAGACTAGTTGAGGAATGAATAATGTGGTGGTTCAGCCACGGTAAAGCCTTATTAGCACTTACCAGTTTTGCTGGTCCAAATCAATCATACTGCAGTTATCACGAAAAGCCATAAGGCTGAGGAGATTGAATTGACTTTATTAGATTAAAACAAAGAAGCTGGTTACGTAGTGTAACATAACTCCAGCTTTCAGACAAAGGATAATGTGATGTAGGAAAACACCTTCAAGCCAAATAGCTGCCTCCTTAGACGTGGTTTTGATATCTTACCTGCTCACAACGCTCATTTTCTAAGCATATCTTATTCATACTGGTATGCACTGCAACATAGTAATTCTTACTGGCCAAAAGTTCACTTTCCCTAAATTGGCGCCAGTGCATAGCATTATGCCACGTCATCATCAATACACTGCAATAGGGCAGATAGTCCATTAAAGAGGTGTCTTTAGAACTGGATGTGGAACCTACAGCCAGGGTATTGTGACACTGTTAGAGCTGATACCATGCTAGGTCATGAACAGAGAGGTTTATGTTTACTGTGATTATCAGCCTGATGCTTTTCAGTGATCAATAAACACCCAAACCTCACAGTGTGAGAAGAAGTCTTTGCATTGATTTCTGTTAGCTTTAGACATCTTCTACATTCTTTTGAGAAAGCAAATAACTAAAAATAAACATAAACAGACTCAGTATTAATCTCCAGAATATGAGGATATTGTTTTATGACTGAGTGCTTCATTGATTGTCCTTCCTATCACAAAATGGAAACACAGTCATGTATAGGCACATTACACTGTCTTGAATTCTGTCAATAAGGGCTGTGCAGCACAGAATATTTAAATGTCAGATGTTAATGCCACACCACATATATACAGTCATGTAGTGTAGAAGAAATGGTCTGGATTACACAGGTGTAAGACAAGAGTTCCATTTCCTCAGTAATACTTTACAGATTTGCATGTGTAGTGTAATGTGCTTCCTCTGCGTTCTGGTTTCTGTGCATTGTAAATAGTCTTCAAAGAAGGAAAGTTACTGCTTTGGCTACAACAGCCCCAGGAAACCTTTTGCTTCATCAGAAATCTGGTTATATCTAGTAATGATGACTTACAGGGAAATTTATACCTTGAGAGTCCTCCCTTGGTTGGTTAGAAAGTAAACATTCTGATTTAGCACAGAATGAAATCTCTAAAGCCTACATCATACTGAAGAAAGTAAAGTAACCCTTAGAAAGCAACGCTTTTTGAAAGCAGTTTTGATCATTGGCACGATTTGCTGTTCAAAGGAGCCTATTTATGCAAAGAAATGCAAACAACATGACAGCTTCATTCAACAGTTCTGTGATCATGGTTAACACTTTCTTGACTGAAAAGCAATTTTATATTATTTTTCTATTTGCTCCAGCAACTGTTTTTCTGGAATTTTGGAAAAGAAGACGAGCAGTAATTGCTTATGACTGGGACTTGATAGACTGGGAAGAAGAAGAGGTTTGTATTCTTTAATCTTTAGTACAAAAAGATGTGGTTAAAAATGTGAGCATGTTTTCTTTTGGATATATTTTCGATTCACTCTTCAAAGTCTTATAAGCTAGGCAATGAGAATTTTTCTCCTTAGATATTTTGTTTTCAGAAGCAGTGTGCAAGATGGTACTTCTGTCTGTCACATTAGAGATTAAAGATGCTAATAGGAACTCACCTGGCTGTTTCTCAAAGATTTACGTAATCAGTCATCAGAACATCAGCATCTCATTGGCATTTGAGGTATCAGTTCCTCCTTTGTTCAGCATTCAGTGGGATACCAAGAGTGGGAGTTAATGCCTCCCAGAGGTGTCTTCTCTGAAGATGCTACAGTTGACAGTGCCCATGCCTACTTCACAACTCAAGTATGTCCTTGCTTAAAGATTATCTCTATGGAACACCGCCTCCTTTTCTTGAGTATCAAATGCTGCATTTTTCTGTTGGCGCTGGGATCTTTGCAGGATTTTGCCCCTATGACAGCCACAGTTTGGAAGCAGGCGTCCCAGGTGAAAAAGTGTTTTCCCATTTCCCTGTTCTGTGGTTCAAAGTTCATCTCTCCCTTTGCCATTGCTTTCAGTGGCAAGCAGTATGACCTACAAACCACAAGCTTTGCAAGTAGACTTACTTCTTGGGGTGCTATCATTGTCCCAGTGCTCAAGATTCAGATTTTCAAACTTTTAGAAATCACTTTTTTGTACATCTGGGATATAGAGGACAATATATCCTTGGACTAGGCAGGATAGGAGTCCTGCAAGAATTCACTTATTGAAGGACTAAGTAACCTCCAGAAAGAAAAGAATGTATTTTCAAAGATAAAAGAAATTTAGAGTACTTCTAGTGTGGAAAGATCTGCTCTAAGATAATGCACATTAATCCACAGTTGATATTCCAGAATTCAGTACAGCTTCTCCTGTGAATAAAGGGTTAGAATGATCCATGTTTGAGAAGCAGGAAGGAAGGAGAACAGTCAGTTTTATGTAGATTGAAAAAGACATATCCTGTGAAGTTTGATCATGAAGTTGTACATGTCAGTGAGATGGCAGTGAGAATTTTATCTCTGTAGGGTGAAAATTTAACCCAAAAAGTGCTGCTTTCTCATAAAATCATTGCTAATTAAATTTCCTTTCTACATTCCATTCAGTTGTCACTGGACAAATTCAGATTCTTTTAGTAGTTATTTCAAAGAACTCAATTAAAGAGTTCTAATTAACATTTTAAGTCACAAGATTTTGATAATGAAGATTGTATTAGCATTATCTGCCATGTCTAGTTTTTGCTTGCTTTAATTTTCACTGTCAAATTGAAAAACAAGGGTTTGCTACAGAGAAAAATTTATTAATTCCTGCCTACAATAGATTAAAAAAAAAAAAGAAACACATATTTGTAAGGCTTCCTATCACTTCATCATCATTTTTCTGTTATAAATGAAGAAACAAAGGAATGAAACAATGAAGACAAAGGGAAGGAGAATTAAATTTCTTCAGACATGCAAACTTGTGAATTCCACATCACTTTAGATTTTCTCCTAAGGAGGGTGTACAGCAGTCCCTCCAGTGCTCAGGTCCCCCAGCCTGGAGACATAGGCTAAATGTTTCTGGCTTTTTCATCCCTGCATGTCTGGATTTCCTTTTCCAGTAAATGAGATGCAAAATGGGAGACATGGAGAGTAACTTGGGCTTGGCTGAGTGTGCAACAAGATATGAACCCTGCAGAGTTCTGGGCACTGCCATCTGAAATATGGCTCTGTTCCTATTTAAAGCACACTTTTTCTGTTTTTCTTTATTGTCACTTTATAGCATTAGCCTCAGCCAGATACAATACTGTTCACTTCCTGCTCCAAACTGTGCTCAGCATTGCTGGGTGTCATTAAACAGGTCCATGCCAAAGTTTTGTGTGAAGAGTATCTGTAAAAATAGCATTTGCATTATCTGAATTGACTGGAGATTGTAGGAGATAAATACCTAGACCTGTGAATGAGTGGATATGATAAGGACTTCCCTATAGTGCAGATTATGAAAGATAATAGAAACTTGGCTTAGAGAGAGCCACAGAGAAGAAAGGCTTTCCTGTATATGACTCGACTGAGTAAGTTGGCTACCAGAGTCTTGTAGTGGTTTAACCCCAGCTGGGGTGCCATTCTCAAGCACCCTGCTTCAATGCTATCACACTGTCCTTTTCCATGTCCTTGGTCACCCAGGAATAGTACTTGCATTGTTTTTCTTGCTAGATTATGGTCTGCTTGGCAGCTTTCAGCCCGGGTACGGCAGGAACAGCTTGAGCAAGGCAGAATAAGAGCCCCCTCAGAAACATGCTTAGTCTCTGTAAATAGCTAATGTGGCGCTGGTTCCCTCAAGTCTGGAATTACTTACACTGGCATTGCAGCTGAGCATACATGCCTCTTAACTTTTGTAACAGCATATTACCAGGCTGCTGCTCAAATTTGGAAATTAACTGTATTGAAAAAGTACCTGCAAAACTTGAGAGAATGAGAATGAGACATGACTTTCTCCCCATACCCAAGGGGAATTTTATAAAAAGGAGGTAGGATTTTAGGATATCTTATTTTTATTCACATTCTAGAGACTTGTATGAGCAGTTAACATTCATCGGTTTCAATGCAGTCTCAGAATCATAGAATAGTTAGGGTTGGAAAGAACCTTAAGATCATCTATTTCCAACCCCTCTGCCATGTGCAGGAGCACCTCACACCAGACCATGTCACCCAAGGCTATGTCCAATCTGGCCTTGAACACCGCCGGGGATGAAGCATTCACAGCTTCCGTGGGCAACCCATTCCAGTGCCTCACTACCCTTACAGTAAACAATTTCTTCCTTATATCCAGTCTAAACTTCCCCTGTTTAAGTTTGAACCTGTTACCCCTTGTCCTATCACTACAATCCCTAATGAATAATCCCTTCCCAGCATCCCTATAGGCCCCCTTCAGATACTGGAAGGCTGCTATGAGGTCTCCACGCAATCTTCTCCAGGCTGAACAGCCCCAACTTTCTCAGCCTATCTTCATATGGGAGGTGCTCCAGTCCCATGATCATCCTC
>JAOEHX010039282.1:0-17930 GCA_025448015.1 Bolborhynchus lineola | reverse complement strand
CAGTTCTGGTGTCCTCAACATAAAAAGGACATGGAACTGTTGGAACAAGTCCAGAGAAGGGCCACGAGGATGATCAGAGGACTGAAGCACCTCCTGTATGAAGACGGGCTGAGAAAGTTGGGGCTGTTCAGCCTGGGGAAGAGAAGGCTGCATGGAGACCTCATAGCAGCCTTTCAGTGTCTGAAGGGGCCCTATAGGGATGCTAGAGAGGGACTCTTCATTAGGGACTGCAGTGATAGGGCAAGGGGTAACAGGGTTTAAACTTAAACAGAGTAAGTTTAGATTGGCATGAGGAAGAAATTTTTTAGTGCAACAGTGGTGAGGCACTGGAATGGGCTGCCCAAGGAAATTGTGAATGCTCCATCGCTGGCAGTGTTCAAGGCCAGGCTGAACATAGCCTTGGGTGATATGGTCTAGTGGGAAGTGTCCCTACCCATGGCAGAGGGGTTGGAACTAGATGATCTTGAGGTCCTTTCCAAGCCTAACTATTCTATGATTCTATGATTGTAAAATCTGGGAAAGAAATAAAAGCACAAGGTCATCAAGTGGAGTCATCTGCCTGCAGCTGATCAAGGGCTTTTTCAGTCCCTCAGCCTCTACCAGTGAGGAGTGGCACAGGAAGCTGGGACAAAGCAGAGACAGGACACCTGACTCAAACTAGCCACAGGTGTATTCCATAACATAGCACATCTGACCAGTATATAAACTGGTGGAAGTTACCCAGAAGGCCCAGGTCACTGCTCAGGTCTGGCTGGGTATTGGTTGACAGGTGGTGAGCAATTGTATTGCGTATCATTTGTGGGTTTTTTAACTTTTTCTTTTTTTTTTTTTTTTTTTTTTCATATTCTATCCTCTTGTTTATTCCCTTATAGTTATTATTATTGGTGGTAGCAGTAGTAGTTCTGAATTATGCCGTAGTTATTTGACTTTTCTTATCTCAACCTGTGGGATCTACATTATTTTGATTCTCCTCCCCATCCCTCCAGAAGTGGGGGGAGAAGAAAAGGTGGAGTGAGTGAGCAGCTGCATGGTTCTTAGTTACCAGCTAGGCTTAAACCAAGACACTAAATAAAAGGGTTAAATTTGCCCCTTGAGGTACAGAGAAATCTCACCTGGGGGTGAATTCCTTCAAGGTAAATTCCTTCCTACTGCAAACTGCCTATATCTAACCTTCAAAATGTTGAGGACAGCAAGGTGCATCCTTCATAGCCCATAGTATCAAAGCAAAGGGGAATGCACGTCAGCAGTAGCAGCCCTACTACCTTTTGCTGGTTTGTTTCCCCACTTGCACACATCTGAGCTCAATTTAAGTTACGCAGATTATGTCACTGTTCTCACTGCATGGGACATTTGGGCTTCAAGTCTCAGACATGCAGCAAAGAAAGAGCAAGAAAAGTGGGTAAATCAGTGCTTTTTACCCATGGTGCTGGTCAAAGGGTTGGTGGTGGCTTTGAGATCTTGATATATAGCAGGTTATAGAAATGGGCTGAACAGCACTTTTCAATAGTTAGAGAGGGAAAATTATTTGTTTCCCATTAACTCCTTCACCTCCTAGCAACTTTTCCATCTCTGAGGAACTAGAATTTCCCAGGTCATCAAAGAGGCTGCCAAATCAAACAAATACAGGGTACATATACAAGGGGTTTAATGTAAAATTATTTGAACATTGACATGTGCCTAAGTTGAGTAGCTGGATTGGGCTCAGTTAGAAAGAAATATGGACTCTATGGTTGCCAGTCACCAATCATAGTGAAAAATATGATCAGAAAAATAAGATTTTTAAGTACAGTGAAGACAAAGAACAGTGGCTGGACTTGTAGGTAATAAGCAGGAGAATCATAAGACAAATGAAATAAATTACAGCAAAAGATTGCAAAAAGTCAGATGTTGTAATTTCTGTTTATTGCTCTGTTTTTTCAAAGGAGAAGCAGTTCTCAAATGATCAAAGTATTTGAGGAGCACATTTTGGATTAAGATCTTAAAAATACTTTAGAAAATAATTATGATTAACAAAATACATGAGAAAAATAATCAAATATTTTCTAAAGGAAAACTTTTCAGCAGCCGATGTAGAGTGTTATATTTTGAAACTAATGTGCAGTTTCATTAAAGGCATGTAATGAACTGAAATGTAAAAAATATTTCAACAAAAAAAACCCAAGATCCATTTCATAGCAAACAAACCATTCTGTTCAGTCCAGAACTATGGGGGGTTTAGGTTTGTTTTGCTTCTTATATTGCCAAGCATTGAAAATTTCCAATATATTTTGTTTCCAGTTGAACTGAAAATAATATTTTATTTACTTTGAGGTACCATAACTAGTAAGGCAATGAACAATTATTTATTACAGGGTTCTAAGAAGAATTATGAAAATGCAGGGTTTTACAAATTGCCTCATTTCAATAATTTTGCAGCCAATCTGGAAGGGTTCCCACCTTTTCGAAATGTTGATAAAATGGCTGTGCGGGGAAGGGGACGGTATTTTCCACAGTATCGGTAGGTACAGCAGTTTTCAGTCCTAGGCATTTTGATGCAGAGGTAGCAGAAATGTGATCCAGTCGCATTTAGCAGAAAGAGAGAGGGTGATTTTCTGTGAAAGAACATACAAGGAGCAATAGAAAATGGCCCAGAAGTGAGAAAAAAGGAAGGAGCAGTGTGTTCATGTCAGCCAATCCTTCCTAGTTCTGCTGCTGATAATCAGTGCCAATAATTAATAAGCCTCTGCATAAATTGTCATGCTCTTAACATACAGGGCTAATTAAGAAAAACAAAGGAAAATGTATAAAGTAGTGGAACTAAGTCATTAAAGAAGCATGACACATGCTTGTAAAATGAGGGTTATGTTTTCATTTTTAATGGTAAATAGATGTATATGCTAAGACAATTGATGCAGATGTCAACAGTCTAAAAGGTGAGGGAAACAGTCAAAAAATCTATTTTCCTCACATACAGAAAACAGAAAATTAAGATTATGCTTCCTGGTAAGGTACAGAATTGGAAATGAGGATACCTTAATTCCCATGGCCTGATGCATTTCCAGGTGGAAGGGTAGTTCACCAAAGAGAGGAAGATCTCCCTGTTGAGAGATACAGCCTCTCATTTTACCTATATGCATTTTTAGCTTAAAATGTGTCTTTGATTCTGTTGATGTCAGTGAACCTATTGGTATCTGAGACATTTTCATGGCTGAAATAAAGTCTAAAAAGTATTTCCTAACACACACACACAAACATACACACAATGCGCGCTTACTGTTACGTGGGACAACCTAAGCTATGTGCTCTAATCCAAGTAGGAAGCCTACGACAGAACTTGGGTTTTAAAAGAATTCAATGAGGTCCTGGGTTAAAATTTTACAGATGTTTTAGATATCTTTTTTCTATTTTATCCTATTTTAAAAAATTCCTTTCTATTCAGTCACTGGTGTCCAGCCTTTTCCTTGTGTCTCCCACAATAAACATACATTGGTAGGGGTAACGTTGCTTTATAAATCTCCAGGAACCTGCTAACGCCAGGTTATAGGTCTAAGGGCAAGAAAGAGGAAAACCACACAGGCATGTAAAGAAATACTGGTAGGGAGCTCAATTCAGGTTGAGAAAGTCTGTTATATTTTTCAGGTCTTTAGCTTACTCACTTATAGATAACACCATTAAAGAGAACATAGTTATTTCTACAAGCATCCATCAGAGCCACAAGAAATTCAGACTGAAGTTTAATATGTAAAAAAAAAATAACCCAAATTTCCCAAAACATGGCAGCTCCCAGCAAATGCAAGCACAGCTCGGCCAGGAGCTTAATTGACTTAGGAGTTGTGTTGTAACTGGGGAGGCATCAGGCAGCAGCACAGCTGGTAAGGTTGCAGGCAAGCTGTGATTTTACCTATTTATTTTAAAAGCTCACAGCCTTGTCAGTCCCAGCAGTAGGGTTATATTTTAAAGACAAATTCCATAAGGAAAAAGGCCAGATTTTTTTTTTTTTTCTTTTTAGTAAAAAGAAGGCTTTAAATTAGTGTTCAAGATGTTTACACATCTCTCATGCTTATGATGGGCCTTTTCAATATCCAGACCATTGGAGAGCAACTTGTCAAATGCTCCTTTTATTGCTAGGACAATAAACTCGATGTGCTGATTAGCAAAGTTTATTCCCTTCATAGTGAACACAGTGTATGTCATTATGAATTTCACATGGAGTTTCTAGGACAAGTTGCTTTGGAGATCAGACACAAAGATGTGGAAGATGTTCCCAAAACATTCAGTCATCAATACCCTTCTTTTTAGCTTTCTTCTGAATTTTATTCCTAGGATTCACAATTCAAAAATAGCAGACACAAAACAGTTCAGGTGGTTGGCAAAGCTCAACATGAGCTTTTTCTTTCAGACAGGACATCACTCTAATATTTTTTTAAGTGTGTCTCCTGAAACAGGAAGGAGAAAATGGAGTCTGCAGTGGTAAATTGGCAAGAAATACACTGTCTTTTTGGAGAAAAGGTACCCACGGTACAGTAAGCAAATTTGTTTGCTACATTTAATGCATTATGAAAGGTTTACAGACGCTCATAGACTGCATGCAGTGTCCCAGTGAAGCAGAATTCATCCAGAATCCGTTGACAGGATGCGCATTGTCCCATAAGAAAAGAAAATGAGGCCACACTAATGTTATGATTTAGAGTGTCTTTTTATTTGTTCCTAAATGTAATGTGTTTGCAAGAGCAAACAACTCTTCTGCAGAGAAAAGATGTACAGTCACTTGAAATTAGCAACACATTAAGTTGACTATTACTGGAATCCTGCTGCCTCTTAATGTTATGTGTATAACTTGACAAATATCTTCAGATCTGGCATGGGTTTAACACTCATTCTATGCCTGTACTCTTTCTGCCAGCATTGTCTAATTCACTTAAGAAAGGATAATGAAAAAAGGCCTGGTAAATCTATACCTAGAATTATAATTTGTATGAGCTTTCTGCATCCCCTAGTCCAGTTAGTTTAAAGCTAACTCAAGCATCTTGCCATATACTGTAGTCTGTTCTCCACATGGCTTCAGACACTCTAGAGACAGAGTTAACTTTCCATTAAACAGGATTTTTCTGCAAAGCAAGCAGTATCAACCCCTCCTCTCCCAGCTACTTTCCAGAGAAAAATATCCAAATTAAATCCAAGGTGTCTGAGCAGTGGTAGGGGCGTGCTGGAGTTGCTGAAAAAAGCCTTTGAAGGGTCCTTGAAAATATACGTATGCTTGGCTCTAATGGCCATGGCCACTGAAATAAGACAGCCCTCAAATGTGGCTGGGCATTTCTTGGTAACTACCATCTTCCTCTGAGTTTGTTTGTTGCATAGGTTTTTCCCATAGCGCCAGAAATTACCATGAGCTCTGCATATTCCCTGGGTCATACCTCCAAACCAACCTCCAACTTCTGCTCAGCAGGTCAGTCCAACATAAATATTCTCTCCAACTCTTCCAACCTTTTGGTTTGGTATCTTTCCTAGTGCCAACAGAGAGGTAAATCTCTCCCACTTTCTAACCTCTGTGTGGTTTTCACATCAATATCAACAGCAAAAAGTAAGTGGTCCCTTTTCCTGTGCCCAACTCCATCCTTCATCCCTCCCACTTGTGCGAATGAGTCTCCTGGGGACTTATCATCCCCTCTTCATTGAAGCCCTGAGCACAGAAGCTGATCCACTTAGCTAAGCACAGCACTGCAGCCCCTTATGCTACAACCCAAATTGCTTCAGGCTATATAATCAGTATGTGCAAAACATCAGCTGCCTCACACCAAACAAAGCTGAGATGAAACTCAGTCCTCAGAGAGGGGGAGTAGCTCTTGACACACATGGGAAATAAAAAAACAGTCACTAGAAAGAGACTGCCAATTACAGTGGTTTTAAGATGGAGAAAGAAAAAGGTTAATCATCGGTGAGTTATGGAGGATGCTGGATTAGTCACAGTGTTTCTTTCAGATTTTCTTTTCTCTCCTACCCCTTGTTTTTTCTACCAAAAGGTAAACTTCTCCAGACACAGAGGTTTCTGTCAGACTTTGATGCAGCTGCAAGGTCAAAGCTTCCGTTTTGCCTTTTGCTGGCAAGGAGATGCAGCAGCAGCCATACTGGTGTTAGAGTAAGAAGGGAAAACCTTCTCTTTTCATTCCTCTCAGTAAGTCCATGCCCTTCTTCCTGACAGTTTGTGCACCCTAAAGCACAGCAGAGCCTCTGAAAAGTGGGTCTAAAAAAGTGGCGGAAAGCTCTCCTTTTTTTCAGACCATGCACCAGAAGGCTGTAAGCTGTGAGGCAGACTGTTCCCACTGGAGTCCTCACGTATCACTCAGGCCATTAAATGCTTCTTTCCCAAATATAACAGGAATTGGGCTCATTGTTGACAGCTTTCTTCCCCAGCAGCTCCACTGATGCCAGACCAAAGTTCTGAGCAGAGCCAGATTGATAAAATGAGACTAATACCAGCAGGCAGTATGAGTCTTAGGGGTGTTTTTTCACTATCCACCCATCCCTGTTAGCCTTCCTGTAACCCCTTGATGTTGTTCTGGGAAGCAGGACTATTTTTTCAGAAACAGAAAAGGAAATAATCATCTCCCTGGGGCACCAGAGAAGCCCCACACCCATCCCTGCCTGCCCATGCACCCACCACACTGTTGGGAAAGATCTCATCAGTGAACACCAGTGTCATATAGGAAGGATTCTGAAATGGAGCCATCCCAGCAAGAGTTTCCAGATGAGCGCCTCTCACGCAGGGGAAATGTGCTTCTTTCTGATTAGCCTCGCACTTGAACTTCTGCATCCAGGATTTTGGGTTGAACAAATACTCTTGAATCCACATCCTTTTCCCTGGCTGGCTATACTATGTGTGTGTATTGGTTTTCCACCCTTCTCAGACTAACAAAAAGTTCTGCAGGGGAAAAAAACACACATGAAAGAGAAAATTATTGTTGAGCTCTATCTCAGTAACTTGCTGAAAAATCCCATCTCGACACCAGGCAGCAGAAAGAAAAAAAAACTGTACAAGACAGTTGGGTGTGAGAGTATAGAGCAAGTGCATTATTTAATTCAGTATGTCATGTTTTCTCCATCTTCTCCTGTCCATCTCATGATGCTGCTTACCTGGTTTGTGGGGTGCAGGAAGGAGATTTATCCCACTTGCTTCTTCAGATCTGGCCTCTCCATTCATGCCTTCATTTTAAAGTGCTGGACTATTGCAGAGTGCTGCGCTACAGCTTCCACTGAGATTGAAATACATGTCAGCAACCACAGACTGACGGTTTTCAGAGAGCAAAAGGTGCATAGGCAGAGAGGTGAGGCATAAATCATTCTCTTGGGGCCAGAAGAGGGTTAAAATTGAGTTAGGTTAGCTGATCCAAGACATACCTGAGCATCAGAATTTCCTGGGAGCAAATGCTTGCAGTGAAGGTCTTATCTCTATTTTGTGTCTTGCCAGAGAGAACAGCAAACACTGGCCGTGAGTTTTACTGACCATTTTCCTGTGCTCATTGTTGCCCTGTAACTGGTAAAGACAGGAGATGCCTCCTCAGTCCTGCTGGGTGAACCTGCCTCTCCATTTCATCTGCACTGTGTTTAGCTGATTGACACTGAGTGGGCCTGCTGCTCCTCTGCTGTGCCAAGCTGAAGTGATACATAAAGCCAGACTACATTAAATGTTTCAGAGGAAAATGTTTCACCAGAGGCTCCTAATCAGTCCCAAATCTCACACTGTTGGAATACAATATGTGACATAGGCACAACTTGGTGTTCCTTCAGGAAAGAGAATGGAAGATGCAATGGCTATATCTGCCCCCAAAACGGCAGCATGCTTCTCACTGCACACCTACCCATGGGGACAGCCATGTCTGAACCTTCCGTTCATTCTGCCATAGTGACTATGAACAGACTACAGACAGCTTGCTGGCCACACGGAGTCAAACATTTGGTTCCTCCTGATCTCCAGCAGAGATAACTCAATGCATTGTGCATTCAACAGCTCCAAATTTGCTCTTTGCCTTCGTGCGGCTTAGACTGCGCAAAAGCTTCTGAAAAATGCACTAAAATCCAGCTCCACAAACTTGGACAGATCAGGGAATATGGACTCTGGGATTCTTCATCTCTGCACTCTTCTGTATGAGGCTAACCAATGTATCAAGCTCCTCAAAGAAGGGTTGCATTGGAGGTGAAATGAGGGATTACTCCAGATCACCTGCCTGTGTTACTGAAGAACATTAGGAGCAGAATATAGTAAAAAAGCTTCATGGAGCTTCAGGCCTAAAATTGAGCCATTTGAATAGGTATCTTGGGTACCTCTGCTAAAATCAAACTGATAGAGTGAACAGGCATCTTGCTGAGCCAGTTGAACCATACAGAGTTCCTCAGCCTCATAGCACACTGCCCTTTTTACTTTCAGTTAAGGAAGCAATCTGACACATTCAGTGTCCCAGACTTCATCTTTCCTTGACCACAAGGTTATCACAGGTCCACAGCTCAGAAAGGAAAAAGCCAAATCTGTCCTAGCTCTGATATCAAACTCTGAGAGCTCATTGACAGTTCTAGAACAGTCCACAAGGTTCAAGAAAAAATGAACAGGATTGTTAAACTGTGTGATGGTGATCTATCCAAGTAGGTATCCTCTGATACAGACTACAGACAAACAGAAAAACTTCTATCAGCTATGCATTAGCCAGCTTCGGTGCCACAGTGGCTATGCCAATATCAGCAGGTTGAGCAAGACTCATGGTTACCTATCTGCTTTGTTTGGGTCTTTTCTTTCCACTGTGTTTCCTCTCACAGTTTTTGCCTGTGCCAGCAAGATTTTGCTGAAGCTCAGGAAAAAGCCTGGACCAGAAAATATGTCTGTTAAGCACTGTAGACAAGGCCAATTTAGAGGGAAGATAAGAAGCTTAGTCATTTTGCCCCTAGGGCAAGAGAAGAACTCCTTTCTCATTTTATTTCTTTTCACAAACATAACCTGTGAGTCCAGCTGGCTACACTGGATTCTGGGCAATGTCTGATTCACATGTATTTGTCTAACTGGAAGAAGCATCTGGCCCTAGCCACCTCCCAGTGGCCATCCCTATGAAGTTCATCAGCCAGCTGAGCAGCCTGTGCCATTAATCCTTAACTCTCTTGGGTTACAGTGACCAAAGGCAGCAAAGACATACTACTGGTACCTGTTCAGCTAATCTGGTTGATTATGGCTGAAGCAAGTTACAGCCTTACCCTGAGCAGCTCAGGTGGCAAACCTGATGGGACACCAACCTCCAGCTCTTGTGATAAGCAGCTGGAGATGGGGTGGGAGCCACAGCATTTTCCAGAAACCTCTGTATAGAGAGCAGCTGTCAATCAACATCTCCAATTGGTAGTAACAAATCTCACCACAGCCTGGTGCCTCAAAAAGCCACCTGTGTCAGGGAGAGCTGTAGGGGGGAGGCTTAGGGAAAGGATAACATGTAAAGATTCCTTTTGATGGTCTCAGGGTTAACTGCCATTACTATCAATTATTCATGGCTCCTATGCAGACTTAAGGCATATAAGGTATTAAAAATTTACATCTCTCTTCTTTCCCACTCCTCCTTATTATCATCACCTCTTAAGTATAGCTAGTGAATGTGAACATTTGCTCTTAATTAGCTGCAATGATAATTGCAAAGAAAGTACAAATGTCTTAACTGGGGAGATATGATGTGTCTCTAATTAAATCCAGACTAATAGAAAAATCTTCAACTTCCTCTCTTTTATTTTAGAATCTCTGATCCCACATTAATTTAATATTTATTACAACTGAAGATATGGGGCTAGATATTGGTCTGCTAAACACCTCCAAAGGCTGTGATGATTATGATTTATGCAGTTTTAAGAACAGAGTAATTCTGGTATAATAAATTTTTATTCTGTAGATATTTTGTTCTTAAAAAAAATTAATTAGCTATAAAAATGTAATAAAAATAATCTTTTTATATTATTTATATAAAATACATATCTTGAATAAAGGATTTCCATCCCCTATGTGGGTTGTCATTTTGCACCTCTGAAGTTCAGGGGAGTAACATCAAACTAGTCCACCTTAGTTTTCATTTATATGTAGTTTCACTTTCTGGTTCTTAGTAGCGTAAGCTGCTCTGCATAAATAGTTTACAGGCTTGAGAGTGTCCTGGAGCCTCTTCCAGTTCATGAAGCCTTGAGTCCCTTACAGTCCAGACTAAATTTCTATAAGGTATGTTATGCAAGGTGGTAGCAATTGCAGTGGGTTTCTTCTAATTCACATTTGTTTACAAACTGTCACTGGTATTGCATGCCTATAATAAGGCTGATGAAAAATTTTCCACAATATTCCTTTTTTTTTTGTGTGTTGCAAAAAGCTGCCTGGATCAAAGCCAAGATGCTTTATGGCAATTTTCTCAGATCATACCCAGAATAACCAATACACCCATGATAAAGCTACTCACCTGGGCTGTCTCATACTCAGTGGAACCCCCAGGCTACAAAGCCAGTCTTTTTCTGCGGCTCACTGAATATTTCATTATTTATACTAAGTGGAACAGCTTCAGGAGGAGAGATGGAAAATGCTTTCCATGCCAGGATGACAAATAGGCCAGTAATTCATTCTAGGTTTTGCAAATTTTTTTTACAAGCGTAACTTGGGGTTTTGCATTTAAACAATTCAACTGTGTCCCAGTTCGGGTATTCCAGCAGTCAGAACAAATAGAATAAAATATTATTTTCTGTGTGCACCTATTGTGTACTGCAGTATAAACCTGTAGGTATCACCAAGCTGTTTCCTTTTATCCAATTGTACCTAATTCACAAGTGAACAATGTGAAAGTTGGGAATTCTCAGAGGACCAACTGGAAGTAGAATGTACTGAGCATACTTGCAGTTCACAGGTGTTGCTAAGAAAGAGCTAGCCTTGGATTGATTTGCATTTGCCCCTTGGAGACAGAGGATCTTGGGCATGGATGATCAATCCTCTCCCCTGCTGACCTCCAAAATGCACAGTCAAACTGCAGAAGCTGCCAGCATGCTAAAACACAGTTTCATTGTGAAAGAGGCTAAATCAGCAAGGTAGAAAATTGGAAAATATCAAAACATAAAAATGGCCATGATTGCCAGGAAGAGGAGACAGTGCATGGAACCGACAAAAATCTATTTGTAAGTTTCACATAGGCAGGTGACTATTTTCAAGAAATTCAAATGCCTTCTTACCATTCTCTTGCTTGATGCCTA
This sequence comes from Bolborhynchus lineola, assembly GCA_025448015.1. Classification (NCBI taxonomy): domain Eukaryota; kingdom Metazoa; phylum Chordata; class Aves; order Psittaciformes; family Psittacidae; genus Bolborhynchus; species Bolborhynchus lineola. Next base: position 6,713 of record JAOEHX010039282.1, on the reverse strand, counting down.
GAGGAGAAAGTGAAGAAGCAAAAAGGAGACTGTGTATTTCTCCAGAGAATGTAAGTGTATACTACATAATCATAGGCAATTTACAATGACATAAATACTGCCATAAATATTCTCATATGCAGCATTCTTTAACCATGATGAAAGGTGAAATTGGTGCTTCCTTGGGAGATCATGTGTTCTCATTTGTAATCATTTGTCTTCTCACCATAGAAGCATTTTAAGCTTTAACCACTTCTGTGATTCTGCAGAGACTTAAAGAATGAAAGAAAGAAAAAAGGAAAAAAAAAAAAGTCATAAACATAGTGAAAAGAAGGGAACCTTGAAAATACATTTGAACCTAGTAGATTAAAATGGAAATGCCAAATCCCTATATGAAACCTGTCCATCCAGCAGATCATGTCTGTAAAGGATCAGTATCTCTATTTGACGTATTTAGAGGTGCCACTGTAGTTATCCAGGCAATTATAAGCATTAATTATCCTCTAAAGACTCATTTATTCCACCTGAGATATGTTGATCAGCCAGGCTGGAGGGCTGCCTGCCATTCTCAGGCATAACATAAAGTAAGGGAGGAAGTAACCAGCTTACCAACAAAAAACTGTCTTTTGCCTAAAAATGGTGAGTCAATTTAAGTTGAAAGTGTGTTAACTGGAAAGCAAATGTGTACCACAGAATAAAGAATTGTGCTATAGTTCAAGAAATAAACAACATCTTCAGGCAACCCACTGGAGTAACAGTTAAAACTACACAGCAAAATTCTGCCTAAAGTAAACGCTGATTAACAGCACAAACTATAGTTACTACCTGTGGTTGTATCACTCACTAACAATAGCATGTAATGCAGCAGAAATCCAAGCTTGTTTAGGCACCTTTTTTCATAATTACATACTACATTCTAAAACCTGTTAAATATGTGATATTTTAAATGCGTTGCTCCCTGTCCTTCCACAGTATCCCAAAGGTCTTGTCAAAGCCTGCATCTAGTGCTGCAAGAACTGTCTGCCTCTGTGATGAATTTTTCTCAGTCTGTACTGAGGAATAGGTATGCATACACCACCACCAATGCACAGACAGAGCTGGGAAGAATTCCTGATTTAAGCTTGCTATTCAAGAAGCATATGATTGAAATAACATTGTAGACAATTAGGTACAAGCTTCAGATGGTGCCAGGTGGCTCGGGGGTCTCCAGGATGAAGGCACAGCACATCAGTTTCCAATACCAATGATATACATCTGTCTGCATCACATCCAGAGCCTTTGATTCTTATTCTTGAGCAAGCTGGTTTGCAGCTGGATCCACCAGGAAGACTGCCTTAAGTACAAGACCAGAGGGAGCCCTGTGGATTTGTAGTGAAGGACTTAAACTGTTTTCTATTGGCTCATGGAATTTTTCAAGAGCCTAATTCAAAAGCCAACTCTGTATCGTAGCATTCAGGTATCCTAATGAATTGCAGGAAAGAGAAAATTGCAACATGTATAGACATCATTCTTCTGGCAAACCCCCTGCACGTAAATGAAGTGACACTGGCAAAATAAACATTTTGATGGAAAAGTGTTTGTCCTTCAGACAGGTAATTTGCCTATAAATGCAAAAGTCCTGTTACCAAAATAAATCAGACCTCCATTAGAGGCCTAAGCCAACATCTCTTTTCCAATATAACCTTTGTAGTGCAAACGAGCCCTAAGAACATTGTCAAAAACCACTCATAAAAGAATGATGGATTTAAGATTAGCAGAGGGGACTTTTCTCTTTGAGGAACTTAGAGGGAAACTCAGTGATCTCAGAATTAAATGCAGTCACTGTGTCCTTGAAATGTCTGTATTGCTGGCTGAAATCACATTTCATCAAAACATGAAAGAATGAAAGAAAAAACATACCATTTTTGAAAGCTTCATAGACCATTTTCCATGAAATATGTGAGGACTTGCTTAATTTTATGCAAGTAACTGATTTTCTTGAAAGCATCAGTCTTTAACTGCATGCTTAACTACTTCCTGCATCATACTTCTAAGAAATAGTATCTGCTCCTTTTGGTGAAGACTCTTAATGGATGAAAGAAGTATACCTGAAAGATACAAAGCTGGCCTTATTCTTTCTTATAGAAGGGCCCTCAAGGCACATGCTTTGAAATAATTAATCTATTTTCCCCAGAAGAGCAGGAAAATGGGTACTCCCTTCAAGCTGAAGTCAAACTCCAGAGCAGGGAAGCAAAACAGTCCTAAATAATCAATATAAAGAGATCAGCCAGTCAAAACAGGGAGGAGGCACTAAACTGGTAAACCAAAAGAGGAGAAGTAAGACATATTGAGATTCTGGGAGGGATTTAGGCACCCAGTTCCTATTTCCTAGGAAATCCCTAAGGAAGTGCTCCAAAGCCTGCAGAAAATCTTCCACTGGTTTTTATCACCTCTGGATTTAAAGCCAAAAAGTCCAGGAAAACAAAGGGGAAATTAGCATTTAAGGAGGAATTAGGCTCCAGAATGTATTTGGAAATCTTATCTGGGCTGCTTACCAAGCTCCTAAATAGTCTTAGGTGGCAAGCAGTAGCCCCACAGGGATGTGACTTCTTACCTTACACAAGCAGGGAGTTGTGATGAAAGACCATTTTTATTTCCCTTGTAAAGAAAAGTCAATGCTCATTTGTTTGGGAGGCCTCCTTGACAGAAAGCTTTATCAGCCATGAAATTAGCCCTTCATGCTCTCTTAAGCCAACAGTCCAGGACGGAGATCTCTGCTGCACCTGATGCTTGCAGTTAGTTCTGATTAGCAGCCCCTCATGGATTTCAAACAGCAGCCTCCTTAAATGTGGGTTGTAAAACTTTACTGGCTGCACTAAATCAACAGGGAGGTAAGAGACAGGGTTGGAGAAGAGAGGGGAGAAATAACCAGACAGTAAAGCTACAACATTGTTATCTGATTTGGCAAATAGCCACCAAAACTGTTCAATATACTGTATACACACATATACCCACATACACACATACAGTCTGCCTGGGAAAGCAAATAAAGAAAATAACCCTTAAATAATGTTAGTTCTCGGTCAAATAAGAAGAAAGCAGCTATATTTAGCAGGGAAATAAAACTGTATTGTAAATCCCTGGACACCTATTATGGCAGTGACCTCTGCACTTTCAGTGCTTAGAAGATTCTTATTTACTTGACTACAGGAGGATTGCTAGAGACTCATAAAATACAGGAAGAAAGTCCAGGTGAGCCAGCAATCACTCTATCGTGTATGACCATTAGCTACTCAAAAATGTACAGTGGTACTATCACATGGATCACATCCTTTGTACTTTGGGAACTGTGATCCCTGAGGAAAACTCAGCAAATTATAAACTTCACGATGCGGAGCTGGAAACAGAAAACTGATCCTGGGAATATTCTTCCATGGGAGCAGATCCTTTATAAGAAGAAGGAGAAAATTTATACATAATGTGTCTGGGTTTCAGGGAGAGATGCAAAGGATCTTATGTGGAGTCCATGGGATCATTGACACTGACTGGACCAGCCACTGAAATTACACAGGAAAGAAGCAACACAGTTTACAACAGGGAGAAAAGGAGAACAGGAGGTAGGTTTCATTTCATCAGTTTTCAGTATCTGTAATGTAGACAGCTCTGTCTGAACCAGCATCCCTTTGCTGCCAGAGAAAAATAGGATTATCTATAAATGCAATTCATCTGACTTATATTTGGATTAAATTATTTTTGCTCTGAAAATGTCTATTTATGTCAACTGATAGTAACAGAAGCATAGGGCAAATTTCAGAGTGACAATGGGAAAGAAAGACTGACACAGTACAAATACTATTCATGGTTATTAGAAAATGTTCTATTTGTTGCAGTTTTCATTGGATAATCAACAGAATAGGCCAGAATTTCTTTTTAATGATATTTTATTAAATAGGCTAAAGAATCCCTCTCAACTGTATAGGAAGTACCTTTAGAGGAAATTTGCTTTGATTAATTTAATTTCTCTTCCACACCACAAAAGGCTTCTGTGTAGATTCAGATCAGAATCAGGGACTTTCCCAGAAGGACCACACATAAGTTTGCATTTAAAAGCATAATTAAGTCGCATAAATGGAAGGAAACAGGATGCACTAGGGAGAGGCTGAAATTTGGAAAGACAGAGTCATTTTCAGATTGGGTGAACGCTTCCACATTTGTGGACTGCCACCAAGGCTTACAAGCAAGATTGGCATCTTGAAAAACCAATGGATAACTCATTATATGTATACATCCAGACCATGTGCTAAAGAGTACAGCTGAAGCAGGTTCTATGGGTGTAGGAACTTGACACTTTTAATACTAGCTCAGCATTCCCCTCTGCTTCTATGCCCTGATGTGTAAAATCAGGATAATAATGCTGCTTTCATCTTCCTCACCATGGTGTTTGGCTATTAATTAGTTTCTATGTGCAGAGACCTGGATAAATGCTAAATTTTAATCAGGTTGTGATGAGTTTGGGGAGTGCATCAAGGTCCAAACAGAGGGTGCAAGTCCAAGTCATTCTGATCACATTTGCCTAGCACAGGATGATGCCAATGGCATTGTCTCACCATGGCCTTCCTCCTTGTACCCCTCCAGGTGACAGCTCTAGCTCTCAGAGGACCTGCCCTGGTTGTTTGGCTGGCTGATTCACCACACCTCTGGCCTCCCTAGACAGTGTGACATTTCTCTGGAACATGGCTGATCCATGCTTCTTCCACCAGGAAGAGTATGTTTTGGAGCAGCATTCACCAACCATTCCTGTTACTCCCAATCTTGCTAAATTTCTTGCTGCCAAATGTTTACAGGAGTTAAAAGTGGGATTCAGTTTCACTCAGTATTTTGAAATTTAATAGCCAGCATCTTTTCTATGCCAGCTACAGGAAATTAATATCATGCCATGAGTAGAATAGTGCCAAGTATTTGCTGCTTTGCATTGCAACCTTATTCTCCCTCTCTTGTGACCATTGTCTTCCCCACCACCACCTTGTTTGGCTGGAGTTTTTGTTTGCTAGCATGGATTATTTACAGTTCAGTGGTGATTAGCCCCTTTTGAACTGAAGCAAATGTTTTCACTTCCTATATTTTCTCCAGAAGCATCACGTATTGTATAAACTAATGGGGTGAGCTGTCTTTTTCTGCTACTTCTTTGGCCAGGACTGATATCTGGGGACAATGATGTTGCACAGGACAAAACTCTCTCAAATGTAGTGTAATTCTTCCGAAAGCACAGAACGAAGTTCCACAGGAAGCTGAGCACCAATATTCAAGGGTGGAAACTTGGAAAAATATGTAAAACAAGCATTTCTGTTCTGGGTGGAATAGAGAACTCAGGGAAGGCAGAAACATAACCCCCTGAATTAATGATGAATCCCAGTGCTCAGAGATGTGCCTTTTAAACAACCTTTGATAATTGCCCTCTTGGTAGCATGTAGTGCACAACCTGAAATAATGGAATGGAAATCAGCATCAATCAACACAGCATGAGGCTTCTTATCCAGCAAACATATATCCTTGCTAAACACTGGTGGCTGTCCTCCTAAATTTAACACCAATTAGGGCCTGATCCTCATCTCTGCCTGGAGGGATGAATGTCCTACCCACCCATCCAAGCCTATGAAGAAATAAGGAAATATCTCAGCAACTCTTAGAAGACATTCTGCAGAATCAGACCCTTAATAGTTTGATAGCTTGAATGCTAACACAAAGATGTCTCTGTACCTTTATATACAAGAAAACAGAGGCAATAATAATAGAGAAAACAAAATAAAGACTATTGCTGTGTTTCTGTGTATCTCAAGAGCCAGGAAACTTGCAGCAGAGATAAGAAGGGCTAGAAAGAATAAAGTGAAGAGGCAGCATTGATGGAGGGAAGTGTAAGTAATTCCTGCAAAGATTCACTTCATGCCAGAAAGACAAATTGGGCTCATTTTCTATGAATATCCCAGAGAGGAATCTAGTCTCATTTTATTTCAGCTGTGAAAAAAGAGAATTCTGACATGATCCTCCTTTTCTGGTGTAAAAGGGAAGGAAAGTTTCTTGTACCTCCATCAAGCCATTTTGCTAGGCTGAGAATGCAGGAGGAAGGCTCAGCTTTACAACAAAATGCACCAACCTGTCTCTGCCTCTGTCCTAAGCAGTTGATAACTGTTTGGGTCTATGCAACCACTGGCAAAGATGTCCATATTCTCTTTACATCCCTGAGTTTCACAGTCAGCCCTTTCTCTCCAATGTGATTGCAAATTACTTTAGTGAAAATCAACAATTATGGTAGGTATGTGCAGTAGCTTTAACTTTGACTCAGCTCATTTCTTCTCAGAGCAATCTACTACAATAAAAAGGAGGGCCCTCCATGAGCAGATCCAACTCACAGAGCCAAGGAAACACCTGTTGGCAAGTGCCACAAAATGAGCAACACGGAGACTGTGAGACTGTCATCAGGATGTCATGTAAAATTAACTCCTCTGAATGGAGCTGGAATTTGTGAAAAAATGGGGCTCTAAAAGAACAAAAAGATCTCCTTGGTGGTGCAGACAGTGAGATATCATGGACAATATGGGCATACCTGAACGGTATGTCATAAAGGGGATTTCCTGCAACAGGCCCTGCTTTTCCTGTTTTGGAAAAAAGTGAGAAATGTCCATTGTGATCTGCCAAAAAACCAGCTATGCTGGTTTTGGCTGGGAGAGTTAATTTTTTCCATAGTAGTTAGTACAGGC
>JAOEHX010039281.1:28093-39951 GCA_025448015.1 Bolborhynchus lineola | reverse complement strand
ACCTGTGGGAGTTGCATTCTTTCGATTCTCCATGTAGCAAACTGCGTGGCTGATTTACGGCCTAAACCACGACACCCAGATAATTGAAATAGTTTAATCAGTGTTACAGATTGTGTTGAAAAATCTCCACACATCACAGATCTACGGAATTGCTTTTGACACTTTAAACCTCTAGCAGTTCAGCAACCTGTACAGGCAGATAATGGCTCTGAAGTAAATTGTTTATGCTCTTGAATTGGTAGTGCATCTCCTGGTGGAACTCAAAGCCTGGAGTCTGTGGAGTGACTACAGCCTTTGGTGTAAAAGATTAGGCACATTTTTAAGCACTTGTGTTCTCTAATTCCCTACTGGATTAGGGTTAGGTGGACAGCACAGTTGTGTCCATTAGGATTCTCAAGCCAGATGCACTGTGTATGTTTATGTCTACTTAAATCAACTTAAATCGACTCTACTCAGTAAGTAGAACAAAATCTTTCTTGCTTGAAAATGGGGCACGTATGCTGATGATAACCAAGGACAATTATGTTCTATACCTTTATTTTCATGCCTTGCACCAACTCCTCTGGAAAATATGTTAGGGCAAAATGTCACTGGAGTCATGGACACTGCTGCAGGATGAGCCACTGTCCTTCCAGGACTTTGGGACTGATTGTCCTACTTGTCATGATTCCTCCATTGCCAAACAGCAGCAAAACAGTCAGTCCTGAGCTATAGTATTGGCAAAGCAGGGATGTTTCACATGGTGGCAGTTCTGCGCCTCTGACAGTATGCCCTTGCTGAGCAAATGCCTGGATTATCGCTGCTCAAAGCCATCAGTTGAGGAAATGCCAGCAATTTCCTTGCATTCTTCTGGTATTCTTGCATGAAGACAAGTCCTGTTTGGTACCCAGTGTTTTTGTGGTCCTTTTTCCCACTCTCACTTCAATGTGATTTTTACTTGAGGAAGGTTTGAATAGCAATGGGAAAGGAAAAGAAAAAGGGAAAGGAAAAGGATAAGGGAAAGGAAAGAAGAAAAAGTCAGCTATGTTCTCATAGTGATGGTAATATTATTTTCTGTAGTGGTGCTAGCTTAATGATTTTGCTGGGACAGATTTACACATATCTTAACATGGCTCCAGAGGAACAAAGCATGCAGAATTTGTCTCACTGGTGCTCCTCACAGCGTTTAATAGCCAAGGCATTGGAGTCACAATGCATTTTGGTTTTCATGGTTGCTTGACAAGACTTGGAGGTATGTATGGGGAAACCAAACCAAGTAAAACTTCATCCATGTCTAGTTTCTTTCCTGAGTTCAATCCTGCTGGATGCTTTGTATTCTCATTCTTTTCCTGAAGCAAAGCTTGGGTTAAGCTTTAAATGCATGAGAAAGTCAAGCAGTTCAAGCTTAATGTGAGTTCAAATGTTGCAGTAAAGCTCTGTGTTCTGCACTTCACAAGTTAAAGACTCTTCAGAGGATCTTGAAATCTTCCTGAAGCATTACTTAATTGATCTTGGCGATATCTGTGCAACAAATGCAATATTGTTCCATTTCTTAGGACAGTAAGCTGAGCTATGGAGAAGTAAAAGACGTGATGCATCTGGGGAAGACTAAAAAATGGAATGAAAATGTCTGGACTGCCAGTCTCATTGTGTATGTACTAAACAACATTAATCACAAAAATGCCATTATGCAGTCTTTCTGTAGCCCTGCAGAACAGTAAATACCATTCTGTCATTGTCACTAACAGACCATGGACTTCAAATTAACTCTGTAAGACCTCAGGACTTGTCTGTTTTAATTTCAGCTTGCCTCGAGCTTTGTCTAAGCTTCTTTTGCTGTAGCAGCAGTTTCTAATTATCAGTTGGCTATTGCCTAATTTATTACAATTTTGCTTGGTTTTGGATAGTTGTGTGGTACAACCATGATTTCTACAGAGAGAGTGATAAAAAGTATTTGCTCTGTGTAGTGTCAGCTACTTATGACCCTATCATAGTGATGTAGTATAGAGGAGTTTTGCTATGGGATAATAGCAGAGTCCTCAGAGGTGGGTACACAGGATGCGCTGCAGAAGACTATAGGCACAAGGAAGGGGATGCAGCATGGTGCTGGAAATCACAAGCTTATAAACAACTCACCAATGGTCAATAAAAAAAATACAGAAGAGAGAAAATTTGGTTTAGGAGTAGGAATGAGTAAACCGGGCAAATATCTTGATAAGACACTTCACACATACGAAGTTCAATACTAGCATGTTGTAGCGCAACACAGAAGAAAAAAGCAGGTGTAAAGCACCACTTAAAATGTATAAAATGTAATATGCATTTTTTTCGTGCATTACTTTAGTCTAAACTAATAACAGTCCTTTCAGTAGGCTGTAAAGATTTCAACTACACTAATAAGGCATTCTTGACTTTGCATGTAAGGTATGTTTCCTTTTGCCCACAACAAGGTTTTTAATATAGTATTTTGTACTTTTAAATAGCAGGAAATATGTAGAGTCTATTAAATACGGCCTTTCTTTTTTAGTTTTTCTTTCAAGAGACAATGTAGCAATCAAAACATCATGTAAGTGATAATTTCTATTTCTTGAAAAGATAAATAGCATCAATTTTAATTGCAGCATATAATTTAGTATATACCTGCAAACATTTATTTTTTTTAATGTAAAGCTGTAATCTGACTCCACCAAGGTTTTTCTTTTTTTATCTTAAATTGTTCCATTCAAATTGAATGAACTGTTTTGGTGGACTGTTTTTTGTACAGATTATTTTACTCACTTTTACGTTTTGTATAGTAAATGATCTAAAATTGTTTGTTTTCTCATTCCTGTCTTTCAGTCCTACTTTGTGCAGTGTAGGAAAAGGCTTAAAGTAACAGAAGTTTGAATGATAAATAGCTACTTCAGGTGGGTGAAGGGAAAGAGAGTTGACATTCATCTGGCTACAGTAGACTTTCGCAGGGTAAATCAAGTTACTTTAAAATGGGCATTAGGATCACTCAAGATGCTCTGGGGTACTAAAGATATCTGCACCCAGGTGGCAAATGCTACACAGAATTTAAGAAAGCCACACTCTTCTCCAACCCCAGATGCTCAAAATGGCATCAGTAACGCATATGGAGACAATCTTACCTTGTTGAGCATTAAAAATACCTGGTTTGAGCTAGTTGTCCCATATAATCCTGTATAATCATGACAGGATATATAATCCCGCAAATGATCACGACAGAAAATCAATTTGTAAAAGAAACTTTTAAGAAAGATGTATGTTTCTCCTGAAGAAGGGGCCTAAAATGGGCCAGATGTCTTGCTGGTGAAAACATCCATCTCTCTCCACTAGGTATAGCCATGGTGTAGTACATTTAATTAAGTCACTTCTGGTAATCATGCACTCAATGAGATGGATACTGCCTGTTGTGCTACCAACACTTTATGAAGTTCTTGGGTTTTGTTCTGCTTTTGTTTGTGAGAAATATCTAATGACAAGAACTTCACTGAATTATGTGAAATAACACTTTGCTCCACTAGTGGATTTGCAGGCTCATATTTGGGCTGCAGTAGTTCAAGATTCCATATGCTTTATACCATTCTCGAAGCTGAACAGGTCGACTGATTTGTTCAGGAGCAGTCCTGCAGATCATCAGCTGATAGTATTGTGGTTTTATTCACTGTATACTGAAACTGCACAATGTTTGTCATCTATGACAAAGAAACTTGGGTGTAATGTTTCCATAAGCCATACCTTGTAGCTAAGTGCTTCTTCTGAGAAACCTATCCGTCTGGGTTGTTTATGTCACTCAGTTTAAAGAAAGGCATATCTCTTCACAGTGCCTTTTCCCAGAAAAGATATGTTAATTTGAGAATACTTGGTAAAAAACTGTTGGTGACTCAGCAGAGATCACATAGGAAGCCTAAAACAGGTCTAAAGTTTAAAACTTCAGCTCCAGATTAAGACAGGTGAGTACAGGCATTTTCATGAAATTAATATCTAATTTTATATGTTGATCAGTGGTATTTGAGTACTTTGAGACTAGAGAGAAAGCTATTTTAAGATTAAAATTTACTAGCAAGTCAACTGAAAGACCCTTTGAACTTCTGTATTCGTGCTCAAAGCCTTGAATCAAGTTGCCCACGTACAGACATCGACTGCCACTTAGGATGCTTTAGGGTATCTATGGTTTATATCTGTAGCTTTGGCAGATATGACATAGGAAGCCTTTTAAATGCATGCATTCTGAAGTTGATGCTCAAGAAATCCCAGTATGTAAATTGCAGAAATGGTGCGAAAAGCTGATAAATTAGGCAAGAGCAGTAAAAAGAATGTGGAGGCCTCAAACTGTGAGAAAAGCTATCGCCTGGTAAGTGCCTTGGAAGAGGAACTTTATTTCAATGTATAGGTAGGTAGAAGTAAAAGTAGAATACCCTTTCACCAGTGTACAGTTGTGGGACTCATTCTGGATGCAAATCTAATGACAGTTTTGGCTCTGCTTTCCCTGCCCCTGCAATCTGCCTTTCTGGCATCCTCACTGAGTTTTTCAGAGGCTGATATATCTCTGCTGTGTTGTGCAGAAATTTTGCAGCCCAAGAAGCATTTTCTAGCATGAGTTTCATCAATACTTTAGTCTTGCAAACTTCCTCCATTGCAATAAACCCATGATTTCAAAGTTACAAAACAAAAGATTTTCACTAAATCACTCTCAATCATCCTAGTTAGGATTTGCATCATAATATACATTATGAGAAAATAAAGAATAGCAAACTAACAGATTTTAGAAGAACCTGGTAATTCCAGCATCTAGGCTTATAGTAATTGTGAGCTTGATATTTACTAGTCAATGCTTATGCATTGTTTCTTCTCCTTGACCCATATTCTTCTCTAGTGCAGGAAACCTTAATGGCAATTTTGACCTTCATTGTCATAACCAAAAAAGTTCATTTCTATTTGCTTGGGCTTCCCATCAAGAAAAATACAGTTTTTCCTTTTGAAAGAGTATGGTTGCTGTCTACAGCACCTGAAAGAATATTTATCTTTTCATTGCTAATACCTGGTAGTTCAGTCTTGAAAACAACTGTTACTATTTTTACTCTGCTTAATCCTATCTGAATTCCAGTTCAGATTACAAAGCATTCTGTTCCTGGTCTCTTTTCTTAGGCATAGATTACATCTACATTTGTTGAAGGCTCAATATAATAGACATTCTGTACGAACTGCTAGTACAAAAACCAGCCTGTATTGTTATGGTTTGTTCCCTTAAGGAAACAGGAGATCAAGAGTCTTTGAAGTGATCTATATGCAGAAGGAAGGAAGAAAGACACAGAGAGTAAACATTTCTTTAGTTTTTGTTGCTTTGCAAAAGAGAACATAAAAGACTTCAATGCCTATGACTTACAGCCCTAGATACTTCTTGTGATACAGTAAGATCTGTCTACAAGATCCAGTTAAAAAAGGTGTGTTCCACTGTGTTCATTACTAGACAAACATTAAGTGGAAGACAGCTCCACACACAGAAATCAAAAATCAAATTGGAACTAAGAATCGAGGGAATATTTTTTTTTAACAAATGAGGAATAAAACCTTACTGAGCTAATGCTCATCTATAAAAGACTGTGGAATGGTTCCAGAGAGAAGTTGACAAGTCAGAGATGAGAAAAAGTGAAGTTTTGAAGTTCTGCGGATGAACTGATCTGTAGGGAATTCAAGTTAAGTAGAAGAAAATATCTAAACAAAGACCTGCAAGTGAGAAAAAGAACAAGCAGGATTTTCAGGGAAACTCAGCTTGGGTCGCAAGGAGAAAACATGGACCATACAGAATGAACAACACCTGTGAGGTTTTGCTGCAGACTGACCATTTCTGAATCTTCAAAACTGTACAGACAACTCCAAACTTCGTGTGTGCTGTCCATTACTGCACTGGGCGCCACCTTGCAGGGAATATAAAATGTGTTTTGAAAGCTATCTCCATAAAGTTCATACGTTTTGTCACGACATACTGATCAAAATTATTAATTACCTTAAAGGACAACACACATTGATACGAACTTGAAACGGAATCCTGTCCAGCAACCAAAGCTCCACATATTGCCTTTTCAATTTGTGCTGTGTGCTGTAACATAAAAAAAGATGATGCAAAAGTGAACAGATGAAGAGATATCAGTGTAAAATAGGAAGTAAGACATGGTTATCCATACACTGCCATTTAAAAAGAATAATATTTTTTTTTTAGGATCTGCAGTACCATCTATACCTGTGGCAAACAGTAGAAATAAATTGTTAACATTACATATCTCTTTACCAGTAATTATGAGTTATTTTCACAGGAATGTTAAAGTATTAGGTACTTAAAGAGCCTTTGTGAGCATTTGGCATCCTCAGTAGTAGTAAATAGATGTTTTGTGAAACGTCTTTGTGAGCATTTCATCATCCTCAGTACTTTCACCTATAAAGATAGGGGACAAATCTCATCTTCACACTATAGTTCTATAATGTCTAATAAAACAGGTCCTCAGCTCAGTGCAGGTTTATGGTGTGTAGTATTTTTCCTATATATTTTTTCTCCAGAAGACCTGGAGATTCAGACTAGAAGCACAGAGAAGTACATTCACAAGCTTGTGTGGCTGCTGCAATGCTGAGTGAAAATAGAAGAAACACATGCAACTGTCAGTTGACTTAGCAAACCTGGCTCTGAAAACACACGAGGAGAAAAACTATGAAGAAAGGTGCTGCTTTTAGTGATATTCTTCATTTTTTAGTTATACACTGTTTGCAAAGCGTTTTCTTCTGTTTGGATGATCAGCACTAAATAAATTGAAGTGAAAATGTGCTGGATAAGTGTTATTAGTAAAAATATAGATTGCTGGCTAACGTGATGTGTCATGATACAATACAAAAATAAGGTAAACAAAAACTCCTGAGGTAGAAACTGTTTTGCATTGAAAAGTCAATGAGTATTGATTTTAATTTGAACTATGTTTTATTTGCTACCTATAGAAAAGATTTTGATAGTTTCAAAAGAATAATGTGACAAATAGAATTGTAGGAGGATTTTTCTCATTGGACTAACTACAAAATGTAATAAAGCAGTCACAGGGCTTTCACAGATACAAGGCTTTTTATCTATTAAAACATACAGATAAAGATGTTGATTCAGTTTATGCTGTTATTGAAACTTAAACTATATCAAAAAGACTATTGAGAAATGATATTAAGTGTGTGGACTACCTCCTTCAATGTCATGACTGACTTTCTCAGCCACTTTGAGAGCATGTTTCCAGAAATCGGAAGAAGCTGGACCTTTCAATGCGGGGCCTGGAATTTGGTAGCATCTCTGTCTGACATGGCTGCTAATGGAAGATCCTTTTACTTTCTGGTGAAAATGGCTGTAATCACTGTTTCTCTACCTCGCAGCCCTTTGCAATACTAAAAAGGGAGAAATCAGCATATAATTCCAGCAGTGTTGGAATGTGAGTAAATGAGTATGTGTATTTAATGTGTGTGGGTAAGAACGCTAAAAAGCTTTTGCTCTCTAGTGTGTGTCAGACCTCCTGGTGTGATTCTGGCTGTGCAGGCAATAGTCTGTTCTGGCCACATTGAATCAGTGTCGTGTACAGCACTGCATGAATTTATGTGCACGTTTACACAGAGTTGTCCACAGAGTTCAGTAAGAAATCATTGCTAGAAGCTTCCCTATGGAAAGATAAGCTTTGCTGTTTATCCTGTTTAAAAAGCACTTTAGTTAAAACCCATCTGGGGGGAACTGTTTGGTAGTGTCATGGCTTAGCCCAGCAGGTGCACCTACAGTGGTGTAGGAAAAAGGGACAAGAATAGGACAAGAATATTTTCCCCACACCATGATTGCTGATTCAGAAGCATCCGTAACCAGAAGTGTTTTGTTCCTGCTTAATAGCCTGTGATAGATATTTGTCTCATTAATTTCTCTAATCTCTGTCAAAAATGCCTTTATCTTAAATCCGTGAATGCTGAAATATCTTCTCCAGATTTTCCATTTTTTCCCTATTCACCTTCTCCATGTCAGACCTCTACTGCATTTTGCCTGTGCTGCTTCTTCCCTGCTTCTAGCTGTTTTCCAAGCAAAAGATTTTTGGTTTCGTAGTTTGTTCCTTATACAGGGCTGGGACAATCATTCTTTCTCCACAATAAAATGATTCAAACTTTGCTTTAATATTCCTGTTCATGGCAGGGGGGTTGGAATTAGATGGTCTTCAGGTACTTTCCAACCCAAACCATTCTATGTTTATGTGATAATCTTACTGTAATACAATGGGGCCATAGCTGGCTGTAGACTCATCCACACAATTCCTGTTGCGAGGTGTAGGAATTTCCTATTAAAACCCCCTAAGAGCTGTAGTGTGTTTCTGTACACAGCCCATCACAGTTAGGGAGACACTGATCTATCATGATTCTACTTCTTTCACAACCCAGATAGCTACTTTGTCTGCAGCTAAAATCTGTCAAAATGAACAAAACCTTTTAGTTATAGTGATGCAAATACTGATTACATCCTTAATTGATGTAAACAGAGCTCTTGTTGACCAGTTACAGGACTCTGACACTAAAGTTATCCCTGCAGGTTATAGTCAGCATTAGGTAAGTAATTTCTTTTCTGACATTATATTATATTCAACTATATATTCCAGATGTATAGCTTGTTGTGAAAGAGACTAGAAACAGTGCAGATTTCTCCTGGATCTTAAAAACTATGTTTCTGTCTCACTGAAAACACCCTAAACATACATGGATGATTAAAAGCACAAATGACTTATTTTCCTAACAGATGTGTTTTTAGAATCCTCTTAGATTAATTATATATTATGTTAACATTCATTTTTGCAATTAACGTTCTGTTGTATGAATGGGTAATAATTACTGTTTACAGATCACTGGAGTCTGCTAGTTATGCAGATGCTTTTAATTACACTTGGAAATGGTCAGCATGACTTTTTTCACTTCCAGGAAGTGGTTTTGTGAATTTCAGATGTTACAGGTGCTCCTGAGATCCATGTGATAGAGCTGTTCAAAAAGAGATTGCAATGTGCTTTGTACCGGTCTGCAGTGCAAACCAATCCAACTGATGAAGAAGGCCTACTTGCTAAGAGTTATAACTCAGCATGAGAACCTGATCTGAAGTTGTTGAGCACAGAAACAGAGGGATTCTGGCAGTCATGAAAGCTCTTTGTGTTATTTATTGAGTGGCACATGACCAAATCTACAGACTTAAAGACTACAGTTCATAAATCTGAGCCACCTTAGGTAAGACCATGAGTATCAGCCAGTCCAACTTGTAAAAGAGACTTCACAGAAGGTGAAGTGACACAGAAGGTGTCACTCTCAATAGGAAATGCCTTTTCCTGTTTCTTTCATGAGACCTTTAAACTTGAACGTCATCTAAAAGACAACAGGACCACAGAGGGTTATCTTTGAATAAGAGCCAAACTCCCACCCAACTGCTCTCTCACTCTCTCCCTCATGGGAGAAAATAGGATGGAAAAGCTTGTGAGTTGATAAAAAGATCATTTACTGGCTACTGTCATAGGCAAAACAGGCTGAAGTGTGGAAAAGTAATTAAATTTATTGTCATTCCATTTAAAAAAAACCCAATAATTTCAGCAGTGGGAAACAAAACGCAAATGTTACAACAACACTTTTCTTCTCCCCTTCTTCCCATTCCCACCTTCACTGCTCTGCTCAGAGTCCTTCTTCCCAGGCTACCGGGAGGGTCTCTCCAGGGCTGAGGGGATCCCTGCTCTGGGCCTGCAGCACCTCCTGCCCTCCTCCTCCTCTGCCATCCCTCGGGGTCCCACTGCTGCTGCTCCCTCCTTGGCTTCCTCCTCCTCTGCCTGCGACACCTTTGGCTTGAACCTGTTTTCCCCCAGTGCCTACTATTGGGGTCCCATGAAAAGCACTTTATGGGGGGTATCACACCGTATATAAGAAGCAGTAGAGATTTACATAAACCTTTATAGATCTTTTTCTGCTCTAAAGATGTATGGCTCAGAAAGTTATGGAAATATGTGCAATTTCCCAATGAAGTTAAACAGACATCCTGGTGAGGGATTTTCCATATGTCTTTGCTCTCCTGTGAGTGGCTGTGGTTCTATTCATAGGTGCCATGAACAAGTCCTGAAGAAAGATGGCTGAAAAAAGGGTTTTGACAACAGGAATATATCTTTGTTAATAAGGTCCTTTGGAAATTGGAACAATCTTCCAGGATGTCTTCTCTTGTCATTTGCTTTCTCTTATATTAATTAATTTTCTGATCATCACTGATGGGTATGTTTCAAGTAAGCCACAGTGTGTCAAACTGATTTATAGAATAAAATCTGTATTTACTATTCCTGGATCCTTCTTCAATTAATACTGTAAAGAGTGTTCTATTTATATATTCAGGGAAGAAATTTGTCAGAGCAATCACTGTTACCTCTTCCACCCTTAGTAGTAGTTCTAACAGTAAAACTCCCGTACATACATGAAGGCACTTACAGTCACAGGCTCCCAACCATAACTTTGATATTTGTAGACGGAACTGAATTTTAATTTCGGCTGTAATTTAGTCTTAAAGCAACCTATGTAAACTTGGGTCTGCAGTAAGTTTATAATGCCAGCTAACCTTGGGGTTACATTGTCCTTCTGTGGATCATATCATAGAATGATTAGAGTTAGAAGGGACCTTAAAGATCATCTGCTTAGGCTCCCCTGCATGGCCAGGGACACCTTCCACTAGACCAGGTTGCTCCAAGCCCCATCCAACCCAGCCTTGAACACTGCCAGGGATGGGGCAGCTACAGCTTCTCTGGGCACCCTGTGCCAGAGCCTCAGCACCCTCACAAGGGAGAAATTCTGCTAATGTCTGTCCTAAATCTATCTGCTTTCAGTTTAAAGCCATTCCCTCTTGTTCTATCATTAAAGGCCCTTGTAAAAAGTCCTCCTGCAGCTTTCTTTTAGGTCCCCTTTAGGTAATGGAAGCTGCTCTGGGGCCCCCCAGAGCCTCCTCTTCTCCAGGCTGAAAAAGCCCATCTCTCTCAGCCAGTCTTCATAAGAGAGGTGCTTCAGCCTTCTGAGCATCTTTTGTGACCATCCATGTCCTTGAGCAGATTCACATTCCTCTAGTGTTAATAGCCCCAGAGATGAACACAGTACTCCAATTGGGGTCAAGCAATCAGAAAAGTTAGAAATCTTCAACTGGATTGATAGCAAAGACCTCACCACTTTTAGCTTTGTGCATATGAGTTTGTAACCCTGAAAAGAAAGATAATTCTCATTAGATCAAAATATCTGTGAGATGAAAAAAGGTACAAAGAGGGAGCTATTTTTTGGTAACCATGGTAAAGGCACTACACATGTTCTGAAGCTGATCTGAAAAGAACATGGTTCCATGTTTTTGTCTGGCATTTACCTCCAGCTGTTCAAGTTTGAAAAGAAATTAACTAGTGAAAAAAGTAGGAATATATATTGAACATCCTATCAAATAGGGCATATGAAATTAGTTATTTCTTCACAACTTCATGATGCATGATGACTTTATAACTCATAATTTTAGCTTTTGAACAGGTCAAAAAGCAAACAGTGGAAACCAAAAGATAAATGAACTGATTCCGTCATCTTCACACTGAATTACTCTCATTTACAGTGACTAAAAGTATTGACAACTGAGATGAAGTACATGGAGACACTCTTTGGAGGCATTGTCCTGTCAATCCTGGTCTTTGAAGAAAGGTTGTTGACAAGAATGGCAAATGAAGCTGCTAAGCAACTGTCCATGATATTTGAAAAATCATGGCAGTCAGGTGAAATTCCCGGCAACTGGAAAAAGGGAAATACAACCCCCATTTTCAAGAAGGGGAAAATGGATGAGGTGGGGAACT
>JAOEHX010039281.1:0-20706 GCA_025448015.1 Bolborhynchus lineola | reverse complement strand
GGCACCTCTCCTTGTTGGCTCCTCTATTACTTGCAGAAGGAAGCTGTCTTCCACACAATCGAGGAACCTCCTGGATTTCTTGTGCCGGCTGTACCATCCCTCCAACAAATATCAGAGTGGTTGAAGTCCCCCATGAGAACAAGGGCCTGCAAGTGTGAGGCTGTTCCTATCTGTCTATAGAATGTTATAAGCACTTCTATTGTCAGTAATTTCTAAGTTGCTTAGTGCAGTGTTGTGAGACTGGGTAATAGCTGTGTTGTAGCTATCTATACTTTTCCCTATGAATTTATATTTGAAGCGGTAGAGAAAATGGCTACAAGACTGATCAGAGGAAAAAAGCTCCATTTCCACTGAGCACTGAACATAGGATTTATATTTGATTCCCATCAGTGCTTTGACTCTTACCAGTTCTATGCAATACGCAAACATATAGGGATATAAGAGAAACAAATTACAACAGTGTGTATGATTTTGTAAATTGTACTAACTTCCATAGAAGGTTTCTCCCACTCATTTTACTGTAGAAATGTCTAAATTATTATGTCCATTTGCGTGGTTTGTTTAATCAGAAATCCTTTTTGCTTATTCCATATTGCTGGGTATGTACCTAAGCTTTTCCTTGGCTTATCAGACTCATGGGTGTTGCATCTAAATCATGAATCACTTAAAGTGCAAAAAAAGACTTTCTTATTTTAATATCCTCTTGAGTCCTGAGGAAAGCTCTTATATTCAGACTGACACAGTGATAGATCCTGTTTCACTCATGCATTTGATAGAACATGTCATCATCATTTGCTATTTTATTTCTTTTCAGCTTGGGATGTGTGTTTGTGGAGGAAGACTGGCTTAAAAAGAAAGTAAAAAATAATGGTTTCATTATGTGTTTGGACAAGGCATAGATTGTAAGAGCTCAGTTTCAGAATCAGACAAAACATTACTGATACTTAAATGACTTCTTAACAGTACTAGGCAATTTAGATGCACTTACAAGTGACACAGCCTCCATTGCTGACCAATTGTTGAAGGAAGTATCGTTTGTCAAAATGGTCTCCAAAATGCTCTGTTTTTTAAAGTATCTTACAGACCTACATATCAAAGTCAATCACAGACATATTCCTAAGTACTGAAAAGTTATGTAATAAATTTTGATGGTGTGTGTGCTGTTTGTGCCTCAGAGACCATTTGCAAACCCAAACTCATGGTGACAGCCTCATGGTACATGAAGTTTTAATTCTGACCTTCCACTTTCAAGAGAACCAGCTATTAACTTCTGAATTGCAGCAGCTCTCAGAATCTGTTGAGCTGCAGACTTTGTAAACAAACTAATCCATCAGTAGATATCAGCACTCTGTGCGAAAAAGGAAGAGTAATTTGATGGCTCCAGCTAGGAAAACAATGAACATGTTGAATTAATGGCAGATATTAGTAGGGAAAATGCAAGTCCTTTCAGAAAGGTTCTTTAAAATTTCTTTTCTTCCTCTCCTCTTAATCTTGTGTTTTGGCAGTGATTATAACATTAACGTAATTCTTGATAGCTTTTCCCATATCAAAGGACTATACTCAGGTTAATGTCTTCATTTTCCTCTTGGGTTGCACGCAGATGTGGGAGAAGTATTTATTTGCATAGGTTTTGACTCTCTTACAAAAAGTATATTGGAATTCTGTACCCAGAATGGAGGCAAGTGGAATCTTAAAACTGTTGCACTCTCTTGTTTTCCACAGAAATGGAAGTACAGTAGCAGATGGGTTTGAGTACCACCTAGTTATATTCAAGTGTGAATGTAGTTCAAGTTTATTCTTTGCCTGCCTCCCCAAGCTACCTGTAGGAATGGCTGGAAAATATCAGCATAGCAGTAGTAGTAATGTTATTAGTGTTTTGCTGACAGTTATATCCACCACTGAGGGGAGCTATTTGTGTAGGGGTTACTCAAACATAGGAGAAAACCATGTACCATGTACACAGGCTTCCTTCAGCATGTAAAGACTGTACATTTGTAACAGGGTCCAGCAGTTCATTACCAGCATGCCACAAAAGAGCATTCAGGTCTGGGCTCAGAGCCTAATCCTGATGGATTACAATTCCCTATGTGAATAGCTTCATTCAAATCAAGGATTTTACAGAAGCAGTAATTCTCCAAAAAGGGATGTTGCAAATCAACACAAATTGATAAAGCTTCAGCCTGGGTGTGAAAAGAGTTCTTTCCTGAGCTTTGCCATTGACTTGTTCTGTGAACTCTGGCAAGTGACTTAGCATTTGTATTTGCACATGCTTTGTCCAGCCTGCAATAATGCTGGAATCTGAAAACTCCCTTATTGTGAGTCAGTGGACCCCTGCCTACAGCTTGCTTCCCTGTAATTTAAATAGCTAATCTGCAACCTAGAACTGCAGAGCTGCACATGTTATTAAGCCTGCCATCCAGTTAAAATTCCCCCTCACCGATCTTCAAAGACTTGAAGCAAACAGGAATGAAGAAATATGAGTTTTGATTTCTGTATTATTACAGCAAAGACAAAGGGAAATGAATTCTGATTCAAGGTTAACAAGTTCTGCTGGGATTTACATTGCCAGTGCAATTTTGCTATTAATGCTCACCAAAATAAAGATGCTGCAAGTCAAGAACTTGAAAAATCTTAAATTTACATATTCAGTAGCCTCTTTGTTTTTTTTAAAGGCTTCTGTGTTCCATCATTCATTTGTTTGAGGTTTGTTTTTCGGGTGGTTTTTTCCATATAGGTCATGCATTCCCGTATATAAAATCTCACTCATAATGTTTTATATTTTCTATATACTGTTGTAAAATCCTAAAGCTTTCAAAGATAAGCATATGTCTTTGGAAACGTGCATTTATTTATACACAGGTGCAATTAAGCTTATTTACAAAACTGTTGAGAAAGTGTAAAAGTTTACAAAACTTATCACAATATTTGTTATTATACAGTGAAGGGAAAGTCAGTCTGAGAGATACAAAGGAAACAGAACAGTTTCTGCCAAGGAAGTAACTTTCTGACCTTTTTCTACTTAACTAAGACTTATAGGATTACCAGATTTTCTGGCATAAAATGCCATTACTTTGTTCTGTGTAGCTGCAGCATTCCCACAGAGGTGCCTGATGCTCTGTGTTGAGGGTGCCTCTGACTGCCCACCAATACCTTCCCTCTCATCCCCCCAAGGATCCTCTGCAGATCTTGGCTCCCATGGAGTCACCAAACCTTGCAGCATCCTGGCAGTTTGGGGAATATTCCTAGAATTCTTTTACAACATATGGTTCTAAATGAACTTTGCAGAGTCAATGGAGGACATTGTTTTAGTGGTATCAGAGGCTTTAAGAACTATCTAGCCTAACAAGCTGACTTGCACCTAACCTAATGACAACATGATGTGGGCTGACGCAGTTTTGAAGACCACAAGAAGTAAATGTGGCATGAGGCCTGTGACAGATGTACAACGCTCTTCCCCCCGCCTCTCCCCCCCGATTAAAGTAAATTAATATTGAAGAGTAAATAAGAGTTTAAACACAATGGTGAGAGGATTTGGAGATAGAGAGGAACAAACAGCGGAAAGCAAGGTCCAAAACATCATGAAGAAGCAGCACTGGGACACTAGAAGCATCACAGGAATCTAGTCTTCCCTGTAGTAACCAAATCTTCAATTGCAGTTTTGCTTACTTGTAGCAAACATATTTTGATACAGTGTATAGCAGTTGGTAATGAAATTATTCCTTAGGGGCTGCAGTGTCTTATTCTGTTTGTGCTTTGAAGTCAGCCAGAGCACGTATCCATCCTTGCAGCAGGGACTCCTTTGCCACCTCAGGTAACTCACCTGAGTTTGTGAGTTGGTCTGTCAACCTCAGCTGGTGAAAGGCAGAAAACTGCAGTTTATGTGCAGTAATTCCAGCGAACAAGCCCTTTTTAGCTGGGTATTCTGCAACCACAAACGTGCAATGTCAGCATAAGACCACCTTGGAACTTGAGCAAAGATCACCTGCAGCCTAGTGCAGAGTATCGTCTCAAGATTATCATTCTCCCCTGAGATACATAAGAGCCCAATAGGTGAAGAAAAATGTCCTTCCTTGGTGGAAAGAGACAAAAAGATATTTGGGCTATACAGTGCCCTTAGGGATCTTGCTTAAAATCATGAGTAGAGCTGAGAAAATAATACACTTGGGGTTTTGTCTGCTCTGGAAAAAATGTTTTGGACTGAACAAACTATGTTGCTTTTCTCAAAAAGAGGGCTTTTTTGTCACCATTGAGTAAAATGTCTTTTATTTCAAGAGTTGCAAAAGAAAAAAAGTGATTTTTGTCTCAAATTACTTTCACAAGTGCATTTGCAAAAATAATTTCGACAAAAATATTATTGTTCTTTCAAAAATTGAGAAAAAGCATTACTTTATGTTACTTTTAGATGGCTGATCTGATTGCCACGATTCTGTATTTTTCAATGGAAATATTTAGATCAAAAAAACACTTCACCCATCTCTCCTCGAGGGACTCTAGATCATACAGCTGAGCACAGCTCAAAATACTCAGCTCCTCTTTCAAATCTTGCTATTTTTCCTTTTGCATTTATAACTTGCTCTGTTTTGCCAGCACTTTTTAATTTTAACTAATTCCCTGTATTTATTATACTTAGGATAACTAAGTGCATGTTAAAACCAAATGGGCTGCATGGATCAGTTTTACTGAAGGAGATAAAAGAGACAGAGCAATGTCAAAAACACAGATGGAGAAGCACTTTTATTAGGGGCATGATCTTCTGTAAAGCAATTGAGAATTTAGATAGAATGTTGTGTATAAGAACAGAACTGTCTATCCAGAGCTGAGAAGTAATTTATATCTTTCTCATGTTTGACATTTAGAGTCACATAGCATCAGTCTGTGACTCCCAAATAATGTATTGACGTATCTTGGAGAAACTCCACATAGCACATCTGGAGATTTTTAAGAGTTTTTCTTTCAATAACCTGCTGTACATTCACAAACTAAGGAGCTGTTTCAAGAATAACTGCAGTGGGTCGGAGGAAAGGTAATAACAGAACATGCAAATTCTCTGCAAAATAGCAGATGCAGAGGTTCTCAGGCTACCTGAATTATTTATGGTTAATTCAGCGCATCTCTAGTAATGTCCGAGGCTTTGCAGGTCTCTGAAACACACAAAAAAAAATTTCACCCATATTCATGCACCTGCATACTTTTAATTATATGGATTGTGTGACCCAGACCCTTAGAAATTTGGGCTGAATTGTTCAGAAGATAATTTGACAGACTTTGTGCTGTGGTTTGCAAAAGCCTCACACTTATTTGCAGGCATATTCATTTTAATTCAGTGACTTTCAAACGTGAGGTGATTCAATAGCATAGAAACACAGGAAGCACTATACTGTCATGGATCAGTGGTCCTTTTTACCTGCCTTTGGCTCCAGTTTGGTGCTTGCATCCAGTAATGCAAAATCCTACCAAAATCAATAAGGCTCTGCACTGACAAAGGATGCTCAATAGCCAAGACTTATCTTGGGCATGGTCCTTCAATAATATTCAGAGAAAAGATTTCTCAAAAGGGAAGAGGGCACTTCAGTAGCTTTCATCCACCATAGTAGCTAATGATACTTTACTTTTATTTTTCCTTTAAGAAAGCTTTTTCCTCCTTGACTATATGCATATGCATCAGTGAATTTTATAGGTGTGAATATTAGCTAAAATCTTGATGATGTATGTAAAAATACTCAAATATGTGTAATCACACCCAAGTATTTTGTATGTCAAAAATAAACAACCAAAACCTTGCAATAAATGGATGTTCAAACAAGCAACAAGATTATTGAACATTTTAAGCTAGAATGAAAAACATGTGAGAAGAAACAGATTGAAAATATAGGAGTTAGTCTTGGGAATCTGGATAAAACCTTTAGGATGAAAAGAGAAATATCAGATTAACCTTCTGCTTTCTCAGTGCTTAATTGTCATTTCTCTTTCACAGAATCATTTCCTGGACAAAATGGATTAGGTTTTAGTCAGCTCATGGATTCCCTGTATTCATATGCATTTTAGTCTTTAACAGCAAATACTTCCATCTTATTTCCACAGTTGTTACATTGCTCAAAAGGTCCTTTTATTACTACAGTTTTAGGGTGAAGAAAGCTGAGTCACTAAGAGTGGGACTTCATTACCTTTGATCTATACAAATGCCAGATAAACAGTTCCTTCTTCAAAGACCTAGAGTATGATAAGTATTTGTAGTGAAGCAACTCAGGTACATCAGCTGTCTGGTGCCTAGAGCCAAAGAGAGCTCTATCTTTCTTCTAATTCAATCCACATTCAAGAAGCAGCATGATCCAGATCATTTTTGGTTTCCACATGTTCCAAATACAACTATTAGGTGTAGAATACAAAAATCAGAGCAGCAGTCTGGAAAGATCAGTGCCAGAGGTCCATTTATTGGGGGGGAGGGTGTTGTTTGTTCTTGTAAGATTTTTTATTGGTTGGTAATTTTTTGATCTTTGCCCTTTGCTTTTAGGTGTTTTAGCTCTTCACCCTCAAAATTTAATAGCACTTCCCTGCTTCACAGTGAAGTTGTCAAGATAAAATTCTTTCAATATTTTCAAGTGCTCAGATAACAGAGTTTATGCTATCTGTAAATATGTTTTATTTACTTTTTCTTTTTATTTTTTGCATGCACATATTTCCTTGCTTTACTTGGCAATCGGTTAATGATTCAAGGATTAGAATCAGCATCACCCAAACCTGAATATTTCTAGCCCCAATTTGGTCAGTAATTGCAATGCAAATAGGAATCTAGTACGTCACAGTACCATTTGAAAGCCTCACCATAAAAAGATTACTATATACTTATATTGTCTTCTATCGTCTGACCGGTTGAAGACATGGTTTGCTTGGTATGTGTATGATTTATTTTCCAAACGTAAAGTTTCTCGATTTTATGTTGTGAAAAAGCTCCAGATTCTTCTATGACTAGCTTCATTATCCAGCACTGCAGTGCTTTGCCCAAGAGCTCTCTGTTTCCTCTGCCTTGCATACTCACACAGTGGCTAGACAATGCCTTGAATCTCTATGGTTTCATGGAGAAAATAGCTTTCTGTTCACCAAGAGGAGAAAGCATCAAAGTAGAAAAAGCTAGATCTGAAAGTAATAGGCTAGGAAGAAAAACTTGCATATACATATATACTTGTTTATGGACATGCATATTGTGACTTGAAATATATTAAGCTCATAGAGACTACAGAAACATACAGCTCAGAAGGGATATATTGGATTCAAATTCTTTACAATCCCATGTATGTATAATTTCACTGCCTTCTGTACAATACTGAAAATTTCTTATGCTTGTTTCAGATTTAAGCTGTAAAGCTGTTATAGTTCGGTGTTTTTCTAAACATCTCTTCTCCTATTGTCCAGGATTTTGGAAAACAAAGCAAAACAAATATTTAAGGCTTTTTCCAGCTGGCATTTCATTTGGAAACTAAAGACAATATATTTTTCAGGCATTCAGTCTTTTCAACACACAATGCATCTTATTGCTGCATTGCGTTCAAAACTAGAAATAACTAGAGACACTCTAAGTCAGAACTGCTTAGATGAAGGCTTGTTTAAGTCTTTGTCTAGCAAAATGAGATGATCTTTATTCTCAAAAATGAGCTATTGAATTTGACCTGATTAACTTTTATTTACTGTTATGAAATCTGATGAGTCCAATTGATTTTTAAATCTATTAACGTTATCCCTTTAATTCCTCATATTATCAGCATTAGGTGCTGATTGCTGCTGTTAAAAGCTTTCATAGCCATAGAAACTGATTCTTATGATTGATTTGACATATTTGATGACAATAATGATATTTGATAATTTCAGTATTTCATTATTTGAATGACTACTTCATTGATTTCCTTGTGCTAAGATAAATAATTAGACAAATGCAATGCATCAAATGGGTTTTAACTTCATGGTATTATACTATTCAGTTATTAAAAAAGCAAATACTTTTCAGCCTGTTTGGGGCAAGGGTCTCTTTTAAATTTTACTCTTTGGCAGGTGTAAATCAAAGCAGTAAGGCTTAAACACTCTCAGGAGAGGTAGGACCTGGTGAGATGCATTCCAGGTTTCAGAGAGAGCTAGCAGGTGTAGCTCTTAAGCCACTCCCCATTGTATTTCAGAAGTTGTGTCAAGCAAGTGAAGACGTAGTGGCTGGGAAAAGGGAAACATCACTCCCATGTTTAAAAAGAATGGATGTCATCTGCCTGGACTTTTGTCAGGCCTTTGGTATCCTTCCTCTTCCCCTCCCCAAATATTTGTGCTGTTAAATTGGAGATATATGGATTTAATGGATGGACAATTCGATAAGGAATTGGCTGGATGGCTGCATCCAAAGAGTTTGTGTTCATACAAATAGAGATCAGTAACAAGTGACGTGCCTCAAGGCTCTGTATTACGACCAATAATATTTAGTATCTTCATAATGACATAGACAGTGGAATAGAACAAGTTCAGCTAGTTTACAGATTACACTAAAATGAGTGGTACATCTGATTTGCTTGAGGGAAAGGATGTTACCCAGAAGCACCTTGACTATTTTGAGGAGTGGGCTCTTGTGAACCTCATAAAGTTCAAAAAGGACAACTGTTAGGTCCTGCACCTTGGTCCAGGCAATTCCCAGTATCTGTGTAGACTGGGTGATGAATGAGTTAAGAGCAGCCCTGATGAGAAGTACTTGGGGATGTTGGTATCAGGACATGAGCTGAAAGTGTGCAGTTGCAGTGCAGAAAGCCAATAGTAACCTGGGCTGCATCAAAAGAAGCACGGCCAGCAGGGATGGGGCATCCACAGCTTTTCTGGGAAGCCTGTTCCAGTGTCTCAGCATCCTCATTATGAAGAATTCCCTGGAAATGTTCAAGACCAGGTTGATGGGGCTTTGAACATGCTGCTGTAGTGGACAGTGACCCTGTCCGTGTAAGGGGCTTGGAACTGGATGATGTTTGAAGTTCACTTCCAACCCAAACCATTCTGCAACTCTATGATGCTATGTCTATTTCTCAGTGACTAGCAAAGGAATCTGAGGTTATTAGACAGGCATCACATGTAAGTACCAAAATCTGACACAGACATGGTTATGACTAAATAATTTATGCTTATTTTTCCTTTCAGAAACCCAGCAAGCAGTCACAGACTCTTACTGGTATTTCCCATTTTTCACTTTACTCTGATTCATCTGGTTCTTGATATAAAATTGTTTCCTTTTCCTTTCACTCTTGGGAATGTTGATCTTGTTGATCAAAGTATCAGAAAGAGACCATTCAGCACCATTTTGTTGTGAAAATGAACATGAATACTTTGGATGCTCTAGATACTTTCCTGAATCTATACAGGAACTGACAAAGGGCCATACACAATGAGACACATTTTAGTTTTTTAAACAGGCATTGTTTTGAATACATAATTTTTAAATAAACACATCATTTTATTAACAGCATTAAATGCTCTCTCAACTCAAGTTAACCATGAAGGTGATCCTGCCCCTCTCCGCTGCTCTCGTGAGACCTCACTTGGAGTACTGTGTACAGTTATGGTGTCCTCAACATAAAAAGGACATGGAATTGTTGGAACAAGTTCAGAGGAGGCCATGAGGATGATCATGGGACTGGAGCACCTCCTGTATGAAGATAGACTGAGAAAGTATGGTCTGTTCATCCTGGAGAAGAGAAGGCTGCATGGAGACCTCTTCCAGTATCTGAAGGGGGGCTATAAGGATGCTTGGGAGCGACTCCTCATTAGGGACCGGGGTTGAGAGGACAAGGGGTAACAGATACAAACTTAAACAGGGGAAGTTTAGGTTGGGTATAAGGAAGAAATTCTTTAAGGGTGGTGAGGCACTGGAATGGGTTGCCCAAGGAAGTTGTGAATGCTCCATCCCTGGCAGTGTTCGAGGCCAGGCTGGTCAGAGCCTTGGGTGTCATGGTTTAGTGTGAGGTGTCCCTGCCCATGACAAGGGGGTTGGAACTAGGTGATCTTAAGGTCCTTTCCATATTCTATGATTCTATGACGCTGTGATGTAACTATTGGCGGTATGCCTTTATCATTTTGGGGGAAAAATACATAGAAAGCTTTTTTTTACTACTTTTTTCCATGTCAGATAAATGGGATTCTGTTGCTCTTACATTTTACATATAAAACAGAGAAAGTAATTATCACGGGTGAGAGTTTATTTGATTCTGTTACTCCCAGATATTTGCAACTGCCAAGAGGTAGAATGGTGTCGTTACTTTAGCAAAGCTAAAGATGTAGACTTTTATTATGTCTGTTAACGAGGTGGGAATAATTAGATAGATCAAAATATAACCAAAGTACTTCCAAGTTACTGAGGCCCACAACTAATGAAGCATGATCAGAAATGCTGTGTCCCACTTTTAGGGGTGACCCTTAACTCTAATATTGACTGTTGTTAGGGTGGAAATGAGCACTTACACTGCTAAGATGGAAACTTTATATGGGATTTGAATAGTCTTAGATTTTCCAGTGATTAAAATTGAGTTTACGATGTCATTTGAGTCTTGTTTTAATGGTATTTGTGTGGGATTTTTCCAGGACTATAGACCTTCAGAAAAAAAGAGGCAAATTCACACTGTTGCACACTTTCCAATTCTACTTTGCAGTAGGAATCTCATGGGAATAGCTACTTCCCCCACCCCCAACTCAGATTTCTGACACTTCCGAATCAGAGATAAAAAAAGTACAGGGAAATTCTTATGG
The DNA here is from genome assembly GCA_025448015.1 of Bolborhynchus lineola. Lineage (NCBI taxonomy): Eukaryota > Metazoa > Chordata > Aves > Psittaciformes > Psittacidae > Bolborhynchus > Bolborhynchus lineola. The sequence continues at coordinate 9,951 of JAOEHX010039281.1, read as the reverse complement.
TAAACACATAAGAAAAGCTTGGTTTACATCCCAGTTCACTGGCTAGCTCACTAGAGACTAACAGCCCTCACTCCTACCAGCTTATGAAATTACAACTCTAGGTTTATGATCTAATGCTGCAAATTGTTGGCAGAGATGTATAGGAGCTGATGTTCCTGGTGTATGACTGATATTTTTAGCTTTATTGAAATGTCCATTCCTCCCTTCTAAATGGAAGAGTAAATAGGAATTTCTCCTTCTTGGATAGTTCCAGAGTCTTTCCTTAAATATGAAGCACCCCTGCATTCCTGAGCCAGGAAAGGGTTAGAAATGTAAGTCTCCAATTTTTTATTGATGCCCTTACATGTTGGCTGTTGATTAAAAGAAGGACAAATACACTTACACTCTTTCCCCACAAATGCACACATCATGTGGTTGCATCCTTGATACATTTTACAGAAAAGCTTTGGTTCTAAGGAACTAGCATTTTGTGTTTGGTTTTGCTTGTGGTTCGGAGTCCTGAGAAAATCCCATTTCCTATATGTGTCACTGTCATGCTCAAGAATACTTCTTTCTGATGAGGGATCAACCATATTTATGTCAGTTTACTTATCTGATTAAGAAGACTTTAAACCTAATTTCTACTACTTCTGTCTGAGATATGAAAAAGATCTGAACCCAAAAGTGGTGTTTTTCCTCCCATGATCTCCCGTACCATTAAGATTGAAAAAAGAAAATGTATTATCTTCCATATAGGCTTTGCTGGATGGATTTTTGTCACAGATCGGAACCTTGTTAGTTGCCCCTTGTTGGATTTGTTAGAAATAACCCTTCATTATTGGTTTTGAATAATGAACACAAATAAAAATAAGTTTGAAAAAATAAAGCTTTGAAAATAAAGCTACTTAAAGTTATTTTTAAAAGATCTTTTCACATTTCTCGTGAACAGTCTTTCCTGAAGTCTCCAGGATTCAGATTTGTTGCGAATGAATGCTAAAGAAGCTCCCTGACTGCAGTATCAGTGAGCTTTTTTATTAGTCAAACATGTTTGCCCATCTGTGGTAAAAGATTTATTTCCTTGGGATAAAAACATATCTCATCTGAGCCATTTAATATTATGCTATTTTTAATCATGAGATGAGGAGGATGGAAAAAACCAGCAATATGATATCAGTCTCCTGTCAGACATGTCAAAGGGAATGTTGAAGTGGCTCCGAAATAAGTTACAGCTCTGAATGGAGGAGGGAAACCCAATAAGCTTTGTGAATGGATTGAAGATTTCTGTAATTAAAAAAGAATGTATAATCTTCTGGAAATATTGTTGAAAACCTGTGACACAAACAACCGGGAGAATGAATCTTTAGTTTCTCTTCAGTCTTCATCTCAGAAAGAGTATCCCTAAGATTTTTTTGAGGTTTACTACATAAATATTTCCCTCCTAAAATGCAAATGTAATATGCAAAGGGAGAAAATGCTATGGATGTGCGGGGCTGTTTAGGCAATGCTGAATTGGAAAGCACTGCAGATGTGCAATACAGCTTTTGCTCAGTGTTTGCTCATGGCAGATAACCTTGGTAAGTCTCCTGGAGTTTTAGTGCAGGAGCACTGTGGTTGTTCCAGCCTCAACCAAATAAAATGACTGTGTACATATGGCCTTGCTCTCTTCATCTTTCTTTTTCTTTTTCCTCTCTTGTTCTCCCCTTAATTTTTATTTTCAATTGATCTGAACTCTTCTTCAGAATGACTGCTAAGGAAAAACCATGCATTGGGAGAGGAAAATGAAAGATATTGGTGTGGAGTCTAGTTTTGTTTATGGGGGGGAAACAAGGTTTTAAATGAGTGACTTACAAAAGATATCCTTATTAATGAATGCTGAGAGTGTCACCCTTTTATTTTTGAGGCTTTAGCACTGTCAAGTGTCAGAGAAGGCTGTTGCAAGGGCAAGTGATTCTGACGTTCTTATTTTCATTCTATTTCTTCTGCTTCACTTAGAAATCTGGTGAGATTGTCTCTGGTGTTGAGCTGTGATAAACAGCCTTTAAAATACACACAGACGTGGCTCATGGCTGCAGCTCCTACTTGGGTTCTCAAGAAACTTTGCAAAGATCTGATGAAGAACCCTTTAAATATTCATCTGTGGAAGGAGATCTTACAGTGAGTCTGTGTACATTAGTATCTGTGAAAACAAGGTTAAATTAGTGCTAGGAAAAACATTGCATTTAGGGATATCAGCTAGGATTTACAGCTTAGCTCAGCTAATCATCTGTCTGGCCAGTTGCTCTGAAAGTTAATAAAGACAACAGCACTTAGAAGTCATGGAGTACCATCAGCAGTTTCTCAGCTGTGGGTTATGCTGCAGTTAGGCAACTAATAAGAAATAGCAGAAAATCTAGTAGAGGAATCTCAACAAAAATATAGTACTGGAGAAAAAAGAATGAACTTGAACTTCAGCCAAGCAGCGGCCTGTGATCTTCTCTTGTGGCTTACACCCAAAAAAAAGCAACCTTAAGTAGTGAATGATGAACAAATTCTACAGAGGGATGACTTTTCTTATCTTCAGTGGAGACTTCATAAGCTTTTTATCCTATGGTGTAAAATGAAACAGGAGCATCTCCGGTTTAAATTTGATGTCACAGTGCTGGTCTCTATTAATGAAGAACTGGGTCTCCAGAAGGCTGTTGACAGCTCATTTGTGAAATCCTTGTAACTGCAGGTTTAAGTTAGATCTAAGGAAGAAGTTCTTTACTGTAAGGGTGGTGAGGCACTGGAATGGGTTGCCCAGGAAAGTTGTGGATGCTTCATTGCTGGCAGTGTTCAAGGTCAGGTTGGACAGAGCCTTGGGTGATATCGTTTAGTGTGAGGTGTCCCTGCCCATGGAAGGGAGGTTGGAACTGGATGATCTTAAGGTCCTTTCCAGCCCTAACTATTCTATGATTCTATGGAGAGCCAAGGAAGAGTGTGTCATGTTCCCCTTTGTTAGAGGAAGCAGTGCCATAACCTGCATGTAGCAATTGCCAGCTATCAGTATGTACACATCCACACTGGTATCAACCAAGTTAACAGTTTTGTGCTACATGTGAACATCTACGCCACTTTTTTGGTCAGATTATAGTTCATTGTAGGCCAGTATCATTTCTCTGAAAGTGACTATCTGCACACTCTAAAAGAATGATTTTGCAAAGACATGCTTGAACAGCAGAGGTTATGATTTCTATATTGTCCTGACTTGGTCTGCAGAAGATAACTAGGAAATAATAGTTCGTTGCATCTCCTATTGCAAATAGATCATCTGCAAAAATTGATACTGTAGAAGCCAAAAGCTTGAATATGCCCCAAAAATAAGTGAAGAAATGAAGGAAAGGAAGGAAAGTGCGTCAGAACTATTAAGAACAAAAGCACCAGCTCTGTCTCAGGAATTCTCAGAGTAAAAACATTCCCTCTTGTCCCACAGCAATTTAAATTCATCTGACGTGTTTGTTGATGGACCTTGCTGATACCTTTGGAAATCTCAGTACTCAAGAGAGTATTACCAAAATACATTTAGTAATGTCCTTCACGAGGAGTTACTAAAGATTCTTTAGCAAACAATTAAAGTTAGTGTCTAAACAAACTAAGCCCTTCTTGGAAAAGGTATTGTTGTGGGGTTTGGCTTGGGGTTTTTTCTTCTTTCTTTCCAAGGACAAACAGCAAACCTGTAAGAAGCTGTCAGGTCTAGCTACTATCCAAAAGCCTCCCATGCTTTTCTAAGGAGCACTGTTAGCAGGTTTCACTGTCAGCCATTTAATTCAAGCTCACAAGCTTAACCAGCTTCTTGTCTTCTTCCAGACTTCACAAAGCCAGTCTGGCTGCCACCAGCTAAAAGGCATTCAAGTGCTGTGAGGCTTACAGTTCCAGAAGAGATTGAAACGATGAAGGCATGGGGAGATGACTGGCATAGCACCTGAGGCTGGTGACTCTGTCTGCCAAAGCTGAGACTTAGTAAATGCTCATGAAGAGTGATTGTTCTCATATTTTAGAGGTCATCTGATATAGCTGCTTGTAACAAAGGTGATTTAATCACAACAAAATCATATACAGGATAGCACTGTGTCCCTGTGCTATTACATATACCTCTCAGATAAAAATAGCTATCTTTTCGTTGTGGGGAAAAAAAAAACCTTCAATAAATTTCTAATTAAGAAATATATCTTTCTTCTCCTCTCAATACTTGTTTCTCTAATTTGCATTATAAATAGATGAAAACATTATCACACCTTTATATAGACCTTTATGAAACTATATTGTCCTGCTGAAAACCCAGAAATTCTCTCATAAATCAGCCCAAACTCACTTATCTCAGCATATTTTTTTTTATTTCTCAATGCATTTGGATGCTATTACATTACCTCACCTCTGAACATTCAACCAGAAGCTGTTAGTCCAAAAGCATCCATTTCGTGCTTAGCCTCTGTTCAGGTTGAAGTATTGAAACACCCTTGAGGACTTCCTTTTACCCAACAATTTTAGTATGAAGGCAAGATAGAGTTTGTCTTATTTTTTAGGAGAAGATTTCATCAGTACCTCTCTGCTCTCTACAAAGCTTAGTGAGAGAAAGGACCCTGGATTAAGCCTTCAGTAAATGTAGTCATCTTTGATTTCATTTGAGCCATGACTCCGCTCGAGGCAATCTGGTGGAGTTAGATAGGATTATAGGTAAACTCCGCTGCTCTGTTCTGCTCTCTCCAGTTTTCATCATCTGTGTTTGTCTCAGAGCCCCTTCTTCTGCTTTTCTACTGGACTTATTCCTGGGTTTAGAAGGCTTCATGCCTTTCCCAAATCCCATTTCACTTTTTATGGAAAAAGGCCAGGAGTAAATCCCTGTCACTTTCTCACATAATGGCCCTGCTGTTTCTTTCTTGATTCATTGCCCTTGGAGATAGATGACACTTCTTTTTGATAGTAATGTAATAAATTTATAGGAGCTGAGGACTCGCTGTATCTTTACTGCTAAATAAATACCTCACCAGTGCACTCTGACATCTGGGACCAACTGATCCTCTAATGTGCAAAACTATTAATCATTTATCAGTTTTCTTTTGAAGCAAGTCAACAAAACAAAAACTAGCTGCTTTTGGGCGCAATTTGCAAGAACCCTCCCAAGTTCCAGAATGAGTGAGATGGTATCAGGTCTGTGTGCACTGGCCATACACAACCCTCTCAAGCAGCCAGTATAAACCCAAGCTGTATTTTCTTCACTACATTGGGGATATCTTTGTCAAGAGGAGATAGTATGAGAAAGGGCTTGCTTTCTGGCTCTGAAGGCAAGTGCCATAGCTGCATTTATATTCTTTTGGTTAAAACTTGCCCCCCTTCAAAACAGAGTAGCTTCATCCATACCACCTATTGCAGAAAATCTCAAACCATACCTGAGCTTTGCCTGAGAGAAAGCTCCTCATCCTGGCCAAAACCCATTCTAGGAACTGTGCTAATAATTGATCTGTAGTGACAATCTCAAGACAGTGTTCGGAATTGTGCCCTGTCTCTGATTTATTTGTGAAGACATAGCTGAAGAGTCTGCGGAGAATCTTAAGGAAAACTTGGTGGTATGTGTATTTAAACTCTCCACAGACCAAAATCACTTTTGCCAAATTCTATTTAAATCTCTATATCCTTGCCTGAAACTATGTCTGCCCTTAGATATCAGTGCTTAAGAATGTGCTAATATATTTTCCACCATAAGCAGGTGCAGTAGTTTGCACCTTTGCTGACAGAGATGTTTATCACATACATAGCCAGGGCATGCAGCAACCATTAGATACCCAGGAACAAGAATAGTACTTTGCAAGCATGGTGTCTACTTCTGAAAAATACAACTTAGTAAGTCTGGATTTCCGTTCTTCTGGGGGAAGGAAGGAATATGGAGGGAGAATGAGTAGCATGGAGGTGACGTGTTGGAGGGAACAAAGGCTATATGCTCTGTCACGACACAGCATGGGGATTGTGTTCACTTTTGTATAGAGGTTTGCACGCTGTTTAAGCACTTGTGGTAGAATGTAGCTCATAGATTGCAAGATTATGTGGCATATTGATCCTTCACACTTCAAGAAGCGAGTAGTGTGGGCTTTAAGGGCATAAGAATTGCCGAAGATACAAGCAGGTAGTTTAGACATTTTTAAACTGTCTTCCTTGACTAACTTCTCTAGAAAGCCCATATGTCTTTTGAATCTTAAAAGATTTATATCTTTTATTGTAGCACAACAGCTATTTTTTCTGCGAGCACCACAACAGATAAAAGTGTTGCCTTCCCCCTGAAAAGGCAGGTTTGGACTCATTCCAGTGCAGTTGAATTTTAGCTCCCCAGGCACCCCTTTCAATTTTTTCTCACAAGAGTAATTCCCAGAGGGTCATGAACTTTATAACAGTCATTGCAGCTTTTAAATGCCTCAGATTAGACTTAACATTGAATTATAGCTGGGAAGGTCATGTGATTATCATCTTGCAAAATAATTTGGGTTTTGTTCTTGTTGTTGTCCCCCACTCCCCCCTCAAAGAATACAACAAAATCTTCAAAGTTTCTTATAGAGGGGCATAGAAAAATGCTAGAAGCACACATATGATAATCATAGAGTTACTACTTCAAGCGGTAACCCAAAATGTGAGGAAACCCTGGGTTCAGTAAGACTCTTGCACCCCTGGTAGATAGTTTCATAGACAAATTAGAGTCATAGAATCTAGAATAGCTAGGATTGGAAAGGACCTTAAGATCATCTAGCTCCAACCCCCCTTGGGTGGGCAAGGACACCACACACTAAACCATGTCACCCAAGATGGCAGCGCTACAAGGAAGTTCTGGTTTTTGAGATTTATCACTAGCAATTCCGAGGGTCACAAGGATTTCTGCTTGATGATGAAGAAGTTGTCAAGAGGAGGAAACTCTGATCTCAGTGATCCATAGTGTGATAAAATAGGTTTGGTTGGGCAGTTTTAACCTCATTACACTCAGGCACTTCAGAAGGAGCAGACAAAACATAGGAAACGTATGTGTCCTGATGTCGTAGATCTTTTCTGATGTTTTACCAGCTGTTGGTTGTCTTAATCACTCCTCTTCTTAACACATCTTTTTCTTTAAGCATTTTGGAAGTTCTGCTTTCTACATGACTAGGCTGAGCCTGAAACAGATGGAAACACTGTGGGTGCTGAACAAGCAGTCTCTATAGAGAAACCAGCAGTGTGTGGAAGTTGGGGAAATAAATTCTGCCTTCTGCTGCTGCTGTTTTTTAACAATTACAATAATATACCTGAAAGACTTAGTGACTTAGTGGTACTTAGCAGCATAAAGAAGGCAAAATGGGCTGGCAAGGCATTAAGTGAAAGAAAACTGAGTTGCTAGGTTGCTTGTCAGGAATTTTCAGTTTTATGTAATAGATAAGAAGGAGTAAGTTAGAGAAAAGGATCTGTTTATCTCCTCTATTGGAATGGTTGAGACACAAATGCATGCAGGAAAAGGGTTAGTCTGGCAAAAAAGCATATAGACAAAGTTCTCTTTTACAATCTCAGATATTTCTGAGTGATACAAAATAAAGCAAACTGAACGTATTTCTTATTAGTTACCTATGTGGTTCTTTTTATTTTATCTACTTTTTTCTTTTTAGTTCCATACCCCTGTGGTTCTTTTTATTTTATCTACTTTTTTCTTTTTAGTTCCATGCTAACATGTGACACACATCGTATACAAAAGCCTGGTTCTCAGCTGGTGTAATGCAGTTTTATTTCATTGCTTTGGGGTAAGCAAGTGCCTATTTGCATCAGTTAGAGTTGTGGCCTAGGAATTACTATATAAATAAAGAAATACACCACTGAAAAATTCACTTGTGACTATGTTAAATAGATGGGGGCAAAATAGAAGGACTCAATAAATTAATCACTGTTCTCAATAATACAGTCTATGAAATATACTATAAAATGTATATAAGAATTGCATCAGTAGGTGCAATATTGCATTATAATGAAACATAAATTTGTGTCATGAAGTTCATTTGGCAGCTTTGGATAAAGGTCCACATTGTTCTTACCAAAGCAGACATGAACCAGAGGTATATGTACTTGGGAGAAGCTGTGGAGTTGTAGACCAGACGAGAGAGGAGGCTGTTTCAGCAGTTTCAGCTTTGGCTTCTGATCCTGAGCTGATAGCACATCAGTGGCTTGAAGTCTTGGTGATGCTGGGAAGCAGCCCTCAGCATGCTGTCAGCTCTTCAATCATGACTTCGGTCTGGTGGATCAACACAGCTCAGCAGGTAGAAAACAAAAACTACTGTTGGAAAAAAAGTACATGCAGGAATTGCCACAGAATGATCTCTGTTCTGATGCAAATTACTTCCATATTACATCTGAATTAGTAAATTTGCCTTGGTTGTGATAGTGATAATAGAAAGAAGCCACAGGAATGTCATGGACACAGCTGCATTGCTCCTGCAGTATTCCCAGGTAACTATGGGGATATCTAGCTGTTAGGCCAAATTCCTCTACCCTTTTTCACCAGTTCAGATCTGGATAAACTAAATGCATTACATGACTCGTTCCAGATTTCAGTTGGTGAGCTATGCAGCATTTGGCTTCTTGTGTGAGAAATATCCTCCCATCTGTAATTGTTACCATCTGTTTGGTATTCAGGGTGTAAAAATGTAATGGAGATGAAGTCATATTTCATATTCTTTTTTCCATTTGGAGGTAAGAATGAAGCTATAACAGCCTGTAAATGCATCTGCTGGTGATAAGGTAGTACAGCTGGAAATGGGATGCTAGATTCTGCACGGTTCAGAAAGCTTGTGTGTAGAAGCTGTTATACTGCAGTGTGTGCTGGTATTTTGTGATCCCATGAGATGATTGATATAACATATAACCAGGGTGGAAGAAAAGTATTTTTGCTGGTATGATGGGAATAGCAAGTGCAAAATGTCAAAGATACCCTGAAAATAACCATTCAAATTTATGTAAATTGCTTAATTAATTGACCTCATTTGTGCTTGCAGATTTTATTTGCATTTCCTTTGTGAATTAGTGGTTTTTCATTGTACACTGAGACAATATTCCAAGGCTAATTAAACCCTTTAAAGCTATAGGTTAATATCTAATTCTTAAGTAAACACATTTATAAACATTAATCAGATCTAAATTGCCCATTTTATAAATATTGTTTTATTCATTTGCAGCTAATAGATGTACTGTCTGTATTTGTTCTGCTTCAGGCTCAGGGTGTTCACGTTAGTCTGTAGAAGTTATTCCTTTAAATGGTATCATGCTGTTTACTTTTGCATGTATTACCACTGCTGTTTTATGATCTCATAGAGATTATTGGTTAAGAGCCTATTTGATGTATAAAGGCTGAACTCAGGGACCCTCTATACTCTTGAATCCACTTGATGATTGTGATTGATACAAAGACAGTCTAGGGAGAAAGATTATGCAAGAAGCAGGGTAAGCTGATCCTCTGATAAAGAGGTAAGGCAAGATGAGCATGTTACCATATGTAATACACATCTTGCAATTTCAATGAATTATCCTTTCTTGGGAAACTGAGCTCTTACTCCATATGAAATTTGGATTCAGCTTTCAGTGAAAACGCAACGGTCCACACAGATGCATGAATAATATCCTCTCCACATTTTCCTGTTAGCATTAACACTGGAGACCATATATACTTTCGTTGTACAAATATCCCGTCTCCCCCTTGGAATTTTCTCTGTTTCTTGGGAAACACTTGCAAATACATGTAAAAGAGGGAAATGAATTTTTCTTTAGTAGGCAGAATCCATTTTTAATTCCTTATTGGCATGAATGGTGGATAAATGATGCTTCACAAATGCTTAATACTACATGGAGAAGGTGAAGGGAGACTGGATGTTTATTTATGGTGCACATGGGGGTGTGTTCAATCATACAATAATTCATCCTCTTACTAGCCCAGATGTAAGGGAATTTTGACTGTTTGCATTT
>JAOEHX010039274.1:0-36828 GCA_025448015.1 Bolborhynchus lineola | reverse complement strand
AAGAATCACCTCCTCCAAATTCAGGAGTGATACATCCTGACAAAGAGGAAGTCAGACACAAACACCAGGAGGCCTGCATGGATGAACAAGGAGCTCCTGGACAAACTCTGACACAAAAAGGAAGCCTACAGAGGGTGGAAGAAAGGACAAGTAGCCTGGGAGGGATACAGAGAGACTGTCCAAGCAGCCAGGGGTCAGGTTAGGAAAGCTAAAGCCACAGTAGAATTAAATATGTCCAGGTACATCAAGGGCAACAAAAGAAGCCTATAGCAAAACATGACCCAGCAGTGTATACTTGCAGCCCAGAAAGCCAACTGTGTCCTGGGCTGCATCAAAAGCAGCATGACCAGCAGGTCGAGGGAGGTGATTCTCCCCTTCTACTCTGCTCTGCCCCCTGGAGTCCTGCGTTCAGCTCTGGGGCTCTCAACACAAGAAGGATGTGGACCTGTTGGAGTGAGTCCAGAGGAGGGCTACCAAGATGCTCAGAGGCCTGGAGCACCTCACCTATGAAGACAGGTAAGAGAACTGGGCTTGTTCAGCCTGAAGAAGAGAAGACCTTATCCTTGGGCTCTTCAGAGACTGTCTTGCCACACTAGAGAAAACTGCCATGGGTAACACTTCTGCCCTCTGGCAGGGTGACAACAGGTCAAAGGGAAAGAGCTGTTTACCCAGGTACATGCTGAGGTTTGGAAATCCCCTTTGGACACAAAGTTCAACTAAACCTCGTTCCATCCTGGTTGGTAGTTACATCCTCCACCAGGTATTCATAGAGTGCTGATTTGAACAGACAGGCTTGCTACAGCTGGAGTGGAGCTAGAACAGGCAGCAGGTCTGACCTCAGTGGGGTCTGATCTGGGCCTCCCTCGGGCTTGTCAACTACCCCAACACACAGTCAGCATTAGGTCCTGCTGGGGTGCTAATAAACACTACCCTGGGGGATCTCTGCACCCCACAGGCTAGGTCACCTCTCTGCCCACGGCTCTTTCCAGTGCTCTCTCCTTACACCAGCTCTCAAGGAGCATGCCTGCTCCTGGAGATGCCATTAGGGCAATGCTGATTCCAAGAGTCTGGCCCAGAAGGTCATGAGAATTTAAAATTGTGAAGTTTTTTGCCATTTTCCTTCCACTTTGTGGAAAGTTCAAAACCCTCAAGCTAGCAGTGAGGGTTCATTGTGTTTAAAAAGGAAACATAAGTGTGTCCTTACTCCAGGAGGCAATTTCAACTAAAATACCCTACTGACTGTGGTGAAGTTCAATAAAACGGTGAAGTTGCGTGATGCTATAGTACATCTATCCACTCCTATTCCTGTAGCTTCTGGGGGCAAAAGTCTTTAAGAAGTCTTGGTTCCTCACACCATTAACAGCCCTGCAATACCAAGCGTGTTCTCAGCAGTACCATAGTGGAGATGGTAGGCATCCAGAGAACTGCACTAAAAAAAAGTTCTCTGAACTTTAAGATAAAAAACTCATGGTCCTTCTTAGTGCTGTGGACATCACCCTGTCCCCAGTGAGCCATGGGACACCCTGCCAGGTGTTGCAGGCTCATGGTGCTCATCCATCCTTCCCAGCCACCAGGAAGGCACAGCCCACTGACGCTAAACTCACAGCCATGTTCTCAAATTGAAGCAGATGAGTGAGCTGGAGAGAAAAGCCAATCCTTGCAGTGGGTGGCCTCCAACTGTTTTTCCCCAGCAATGCTTCAGATTGTCTCCCGCTAAGCCTGTGCTAATACACCCACTGACGTGGCAACAGCCACAGAACATCCTGACTGGGCTGTATGGTTAGTTGTTCATGCAGTGCTCCATACGGTCGTTCAGCCTTGCCATCAATGGGAACACATGGTCCTGAAAAGATCTGGCCATCTGGAGGAAGCATCATGAAATTACCTTCCACCCTTCAGCACCAGTTTTAATTGGCTTTTAGGTCTCTAGGCACAGTGATGAGAACAGATTAATCACTGTCTGAGTGTTTGAATATTGGTGGTCTCAGCTGGAGATAACAGCAGGTTGGTGGACCAAGCTAAGCTTAGGCCTTCCCACCAGGACAGCTCAACCAGGCAGAGGACAACAAGCTACATTCAATGAGAAATTGGCAGCCTGGCTTTAATGGAGAACAAGGCTTGTTCTCAGCTACTTGGCTGTGACCTTAGCTCCTTTCTCTAGACATAATTCATCATGCAGCAGTGTCAAAATGTTTTCACTCTGTTTTCTATGTTTGCCCAGTTATTGACAGATGCTAATGATAAGGAGTTGCTGATGTCCAAATGCCAGGCTAATGGGGCCACAGAGGTGCTGGGAAAGATCCAGGCATGGGGTAAGGATTATGAGAGAGAGAGCGATGTACAAGCTCTGTGTCCCTAAATATTTCTGGATACTTCTGGAAATGCTGGCAGAAGGTGAGAGCCAGTCCAGACTGGGACAGAATGAAGGCTTCTACCTCACAGGCTTTCAAACACATATGGCTTTCCCGGCACCACGGCAAAAAGTGACAACCTTGGGGGTTTCTATGGCTACTAGACCCCCAAGGGATTCTTCTTTTTTCCTTTAGCAGCAAATCTATCCTCAAGTCCAGCATGTTTATTCCTGGTTCCCATGGCTCTGGCACACGGTTTCACACCATTGCCATCCCAAACCCCAGGATGGGATACTCCCAGCCTGCTTGCTCTCAGGGCCCAGCCCAAGACAGAGGAGATATACCTGGAGATGTTCCCACTGGATTCTGCTGCAGAACCACTCATCATGGCTTGCATGGAGCATGTTGCTATGCCTCTGCCCCAGTTTACCCATCTGTGAAACGCAGGTATTTGATTTACCCTCCTTGGGAAGGTCATAGAGATGAGATGTGTTTGTCGATCTCATGTTATGAGAATATTTCAAGGGGTTTCTGATTTCCACAGCTACTGTGTGAAGGACCTGCATAGCCCGAATCTGCAGGGATGTTCCCGGCCAACAATTCCATAATGCCTTGCACTCAGTAACTTCTGTGAGGCTTTTGCACTGCTGTTTTGCCTCCTGACCCTTCTGAATACTTGGTGTGGGGTTTATTTGCTCCCTCTTCTCTGTGTTTCTTACTCATATTTATTATCTTCCAGTTTATTCATATTTTGTATTTAACATCCATGGAGCATGGTGAAACTCTCCAGAGGTGCAGTGCTCCTTGTTGGGGGTGAGGTGTAGGGAGAGTCGCATGGGGGGATCCTGCAATCTGCTCCACAGCCCTGGGGTTTTCTTTGCCAGAAAAAAAAACTCATTGCTGTGTGAGGCTCAGGCGAATACTGCTCTGATGCACTGGCTGACAGTCCTGCTGGATTCCTTCTTCCAAGCAACTGGCACAGCCTTGCCAGGGTGTGCTGTGCCCTGCTCCCTTTCTGCAAGTTTCATTCACCCCATGGAGGGCTTTTTGGGGACAAAATCTCAGCCCTTGTGGGTGGAGGAGACCCTGGTGCCGCAGTGATTTCTTGCATCAGAGAAGCTGGCATGATATTTTTAATAGCATTATCAGTGATGGATGAGGCAAAGGCACACTCAGAGACTGCATGTGCCTATTCAGTCAGTGCCTCCCTGGGGGTGGTTTGCAGTCAAATGAGATATTTGCTAATGTCTATCTTCCTTGTTTTAGGGGATAGGGGGTAGGTGGGGAAGGCTGAACCTTAAGCTAAAATGCTCATTAACAGGGAAGAAGCAGGTAGTGATTTGGAGATTGGCTTTTGCAAAGGGGATGCTAGCTGTTGGGCTTTAGTAGCATTTGGAAGCATGCATTTCTGCAAAGCACAAGGGCATTGCCTGGGAGAGGAGGATGTGCCAGACCCAGGCTACCAGCCTCCTACACAGTTTCTGGGTAGCCATGTGTCCTGCTTTAAGATGACACAGAGTTAATTTTCTTCTTAGTCGCTGGTACAGTGCTGTATTTTGGATTTAGGATGAGATAATGTTGATAACACACTGATGTTTTAGCTGTTGTGAAGCAGTGCTTACTCCATGTCAAGGGCTTTTCAGTCTCTCATGCTCTGCCTGTGGGGAGGGGCACAGGAAGCTAGGAGATAGTGCAGCCAGGGCAGCTGATCCAGACCATTCAAAGGTATATTCCATACCATAGAACATATGGTCAGTATAGAAACTGGGGAGACGGCTGGGTGCTATCAAATGCTATCAGAAGTCAGTGGGTGGTGAGCAGCTGTTTATCACTTGTGTTTACTGGGGTTTATTCCCCTCCCTTTCTTTTAGTATCTCCCTTTTCTTTATAATAAATTTGATTATGGCTATATTTTATTTCAATTATTAAACTGTACTTAGCCTATGGGCTTTACTTTTTTTCTGATTCTCCTCCCCATCCCTAGTGGCATGGGGGTGAGCAAGCAGCTGTGTGGTACTTACTTGTCAGCTGGGGTCAAACCACAACACCGTGGAAGGAAACCACTGGGGTTGTTAAAAATTACACTGTAGAACAAACTCGTAAGTGCTTATTTCATTGCAGGAAGTTGGGCTAGGAGGATTTTCCATGAGAACTGCTGCTGCTGCAAAAGCCCATCCTAGGCTCCTTTAAAGGAATCACCAAAGTTTTCCTTCTCCTCCTCCCAGAAAAGGTCTGAAAAAGGCCTGTGTGAGCAGGACCTCTCACACTGGTTTTCTTCTTTTTCTGGTATAATGAAAATATTTAACACTTTGAGCAAGCCACCACCCCTGTGTGCTATGACAGGAGCTATGCCAGGAGCTACACTGAAATGTGCTGGACCTAGTTCTGGGATTTTGAGCTACAAATCCTATGCTCACCACTCACTCCAACAGCTCTGCAAGCACATTTTACCAGCACAGCACAGCACAGCACAGCACAGCACAGCACAGCACAGCACAGTACAGACGGGTCCCCACCAGCCCCAGTACTGCATAGTGAAGCCGGGGCACAGTGTCCATGTGCTCCCCAAACCTAGCAGCAGCTCTGCTCCCAGGAGGGCTCAGCTGATGTATCAGGAACATGCTGTGGTGCTGTCTGCTGAGCATTTCCTTCTGCTTGGTTTTCATTAGTGGTGGACCGATGAGTAGATGGATGGTACTTGCTCTTCACACAAAAACTAGCTCTGCAGGTTGTGTGCTCAGTAGCCCATTAGTTTGCAGTGAACATCAGCAAGTCTGAGGTGGAGACCATCACCCCAGCCCTTGGAGCAGCCTCAAGACTGAAATGACACAGTTCATTGACTTAACAAAGAAGTTTCTGTACTACTGAGCAGGGTGCCCACATCCCATTCATCACAGGGGATGACAAATCAGGCCTTGAAGAACAGAAGTGCTTTGTGTATGACAGTGTCTGTGGGCTACCTACATGATTGTGCTTCTGCTCTTAAATCACCCAGTGCTTTGCCAAAACACCAGCCTGATGCCATGGCTTTTCACAATGGTGCAGCTCCATGGGCTTCAGCACTGAGATCCATCAGTGTGGGGGGGATAACCAGCCCCATTACCTAGAGATGGGGCATGGCATTGGCAGGGAGAGCTCCCCCTTGGAGGTGGCCCAGGTCTGATCACTCCCGTGGCAAGCAACCTAAGCAGGGTTAAGCCCACTGAGCAATTCACAAAAAGTTGAATTACTCTGCCACTTAAATTAGCTAAAAGCACCCACTTCTGGAGCAAAACACCTGCTGCTGTGCATGTCATCACAGCTGATGTCTGCTGTTGAGAACGTGTCATCGAGGCCAAGGACTGAGCTGGGAGCTCAGCACTGCTTCTGCTGCAGAGGATTGGGAGGTCGTGGTTGGCAGGAGCTTGTCATTCTCTATTGCAGTGGTTTGCTTTACTGCACCAAAATTTTCAGTCTATGGCTCTCAAAATCTTTACCAAAGCCAGACCAATATTTGACACATTGCTGCAGGATAGTTTCAAGCACAAAAAACCTCTTTGGCCTCTTCTTCCTGCCTAAACTTTCTCCAGTTTAATCCCAGACTTGGTTTGATGTAGGGGGGAAGGGTGCAAGCTGGTTCTTATGTGTGTAACACTATGAGCCATGGCTTTTTCCCAGTGCCAGAGGATGCATGCCCTACACCTTTGCATTGCCCACACCAGTGTGAGCTGTGGTCCCTGCAGCAATGCCTCAGGGAAAGGGGAAACAGCTTTTACTGAACATCTCCACAGATGAAGCCTGAATGCCTGACCTCTGGAAAACCTGAATTTTCCTTACCTTTTGGTGGCTGGGAAAAACTGCGAACTGGAGTATTATTTAAATATATATTTCTGTACCTTTTTTTTTTTTTTTAATGAGTGTTTTTGAAGTTTCATTGAAGATGTTGTCACTGGAATCATTACATTTCTATAGAGATTATAATGACTCCTTTCGAAGAGTTAGTCTCAATCAGTCAGCGCTTAATTCACGTATCAATGACTCCATAAACCCTAAATCCATAAATCTGCTGAAACTGCTCTAGTCTATTGTGCCAATGAATGCCTCCAGGGGCTCATTGGTGTGAAGATAATTCTCTTAACTTAAATTCTGTCATGAGGGGGAGTGGTTGGCAATGGCAGAGGGGGCCTTGTCCATGCAAGGAAGCTGAAGCTTTCATAATCAAGCCATGCCCAGGGTGAGCATCAAAGCCTGGTCAAACTCTTCAGTTGATGTGGTCCAAATATTTCACGTGCAATGCATCAGGCTTACTCTCATATTCTTCCCCATCCTCTTCAGTGAGCTGTGCATCGTTTCTTTGTGGCAATGCTGGTACACCCATATCCAGCTGGTATGGAAACCGTGATGCTGCTTTATTAAGAGCGAAATGGTTAAGCTGTAGCTGGCTATTAAGCCGCTGAAGGCAGTAGCTCCTAACCAGTTATTAAAGTGTTTGCAAACCCTCACTGCTGCTGCTGCAAAACACTGAGCACCTCTTCTTTCTGTCTGGAGTCTGTTCAATGTTATGGTAAACTAGTCCTAGGAGTTTGCCCTTTATTTTATTAAAAGTGTTATCCCTTGGAAAACTGGAGACCAGTAGAAAATGGTGCCAGAACCCCCTCTGAGCAGAGGGAACATGGGCAGCTTCTGTGAGGGGGTTGGTGGGAATGGCTCTTGCTCACACCTTGGCTGAACATCACTCATGCAGTTGAGTGGCTCTAGTGTAGTTTGAGTATTCCTAAAGCATTCAGCCCTAAGAGGTGTCTGTCAGTACAGTTTGTACGCAGCCCTTTCCAAACAAACCTGTTCACTGGCCATTATTCTTGTTTTCAGTAAAATAGGACTTATATAGCTGTGTTTTGAAACCTTTTAGTGTGTGGGGGGGCGATGATGGAGCCCTAATTGCAGTAGCATAACAGGTGCTGTAAAAACGCCTTTTTTTTTTTTTCCCCCTGGTGTTCAATTTGATTTACAGTGGTGACAGGAGCACAATGAATTGCTCACATGTGCTGGCAGACTTTGCCCCTCCTCCTCGTGGCTCTTGCAGGAATGGGTGCAAAAGCAGTGTATGGCAGCACATGTGCCTGCCTGAGAGGCTGGCAGTACCAGCCAGCCGCCGTGGCACCAGTCAGCCCCAATTGCAGGGGCACAGGTGAAGCCCACTCCTGTACAGGCACCCCCATGGGGAATGACTTTTTGGAGCCATGGGCCACCCTGTTGCAAAAGAGGGTTCTTGGGAGAGCGTGGCTGCTTGTATTGCCCTCCACGGCCGCCCTCCACGGCCGCCCTTCACCCGTGGGCTCTCACACATCTCCTCCCGCTGGGTGGCAGCAGCCCAGTTCCATTGGCTTCACTCTATTGCCAAACAAGGAAAACCACTCAGTCGTCACCTGCCTCTGCATCCCTGCCCCTGCCTTCCTCCAGCACGTAAGGGCTGCCACCAGCACAAGGAGCTGGTGTGGGGCAGCAGCAGCGATTTCCCCTGTCCATACACACCACAGGTATCTTGGGGCTGTCACACAAAATCAGGTTCCAGTGCACACCCCGATGGGTGATACCTGTATATGCTGTGTGGCCCTTTAAGAAAGCCTTTCCCCAGTATATCGCATTTCCCCAGGGGATAAAAACCCAAGGAGGCAAGTGGAGCAGATGTAATTCTGCTGTGCTGGGCTGGCTGTATGTGTGTGTCAGTGGGAAGCTGTGATTGATATGGGTGAAACAAGGAGATGATGCCTGGCAGGGTGCTCCCCTCCGCTGCAGAGCCTGAGCCGCTGTGGGGGCACTGCTCCTGGTGGGTTCTGGGTGTCCCAGGGTCCCAAGTTGTCCTTGAGAAAGCCTCACTATGCCAGAGCCAAAACCACAAAGTCAACAGTCTGTTTAACTGTCTCTATCTGCCCCATCATCAAACATTAGTAAAGCATCGCTGGACCTGGGTGCACAAACTGACTTTCTTCCCACTTGGGAAAAAAAGGCTTTGGATTTACTGAGTTATTTACTTCCCTTCACATGCCACTACATCATTCCAGTGCATGATGCAACTGTAACCTGTCTACATGTGCTTATGTAGACAGATGGTAGTATTCACGCACGTGCATGAGTGCAGGGGACAGCAAAGAATCACAGGCTGTCACATCTCCCTTCATGCAAACTCTTGCAGTGAACATTTCACCCTCCTGTAGTGTTTCTGCTTCTTTCCTTCCGTGATTCTGTAGCGCGGGTAGGGTGAGGATTAAAACAGAAACTAATTTTACTCTCTGAACCATGTTGGTGAGAAATCTACTCCTGGGACTAAAAGTCAGTCTGTCTCTGACCAGCAAATCTTGAAGGAATGGAAGTAAATAGTGGTAACAGGACACAACATTTCTTTCTGCGCCTCTGGAAGGGGATGGAATCCAGCACTTGCAGAATGATCTCAGAGGGCTGTGTTCACCAGGTCACTGCCCTGCCATCCCAGACTTTGCTGCTGTCCTGGTCCTTGCATGACTGCCAAGAGCAAATCCCAGCAGCTTGCTTTGGACCACTTTGTCCCCCTCTCTGCCAAGACAAAGCCAGGTATCATGGCAGCACAGCCATGACTCCATCCCTGAGTTCACAGAAAACTCCTCCGAGCGATATCTGTGTGGTTTGTGCAGCACCAAACACGCTGTGGTGCAGCTGAGGTTGAGCAACCTGCGTCTGTCTGCATTACTTTCTAGCTGGGCTAACTTTGCCAACCTTTCTCCTTTTTCACCAACAAATACAGTTTAATTTAACCTAGTGATACTGACACAGTTTTGAGGACACAACATGCCCTACAAGCCACAGCATTGCATAGGCATGTAGTAAACTGGGGTTCACATCCTTCCTAGGATGGAGCTACACTCGTCTCTGCAGAGCTGAGGATGTGCTGGGAAGCCTGGCATTGTTTGGAAAGCTGAAAGATGGATGAAGCTCTCAGCGCTGTGAATATGCAGCCCTCTCCAGCTGTGCCACAGCAGAGATGGGCTCTCCAGGGAATATTGCTCCCTCTGCCTGGGAGCTATGTGCTGCAGCCAGCCCCCTGGTTTGCAGTGGTGTCCATGCCCCTGCTGAGCACATTGCTATGGGCAGAGCACCCATATCAGCCCCAGGGACAGGGTCCTGCCTGGGATCCCTGGGCCCTTGCTTCTTCTCATTGCTGCCTGCGCTGGATGGGCTTCCCACTGCCACTGCAGGAAATAAAGAAAGAAAGGAAGAAAACCAAACAATTCTGAAAGCAGCAGGTGGAAGCAAGCTGAGCTTTCTGTGTGCTTCTGTGGAGTCCCATGTGAGGCCCTGGCTACCAGGGGCTGTCAGCACCATCCCTTCACAGGGGGAGACTTTTTCCCTTTTCCCTGCAGGGATGTAGCAGTTCCCTCAGCTTCAAACCTGTGTCCCAGGGGTAGAGCTGTAGAGATCTGCCATGGCCACACGGGCAGACACTGGGTAATCCCAGAGGAAGCCACAGCACCATGCCAGGCTGTGGGCATCCCTTTTGCCTGGCTTTCTAGGCCAGCAGCCACAGAGTCAGGGAGGTGGAGGGGGAGAAATCAATTTGTAACTCAACTGAATGTTAAATTTTTTGGTTGTTTGGTTTGGTTTTTAAGTGTTTTGCATGAAACTTTGCCTGATCTTTCTTGCCGCTCCCCCCATTTCACTTTCAGATGTCTTGAGGTAGAACTGGATGGTAGGAGGTGGCAGATGATGCTTGGTGACCTCTTTGGCATCCCCTATCATGTATGCACACCTTGTCCAGTCAGATCCTCACCTAGATGAATACCTGGTTGCCCAGCCTGAGGCTGCTGCTCAGCCTTGCACCAGGGACTGCTTTATTGCTGATGCAAAGCAGTGCAGGCTCTGAAAGGGAGACGGACACCTTTCTCCTGGGGCAGTGTCTGGCAGGCATGTTGGAACCATTGAGCTCTGGTCTGAGTCAGGCTCCAGCCCTCTTTATATAGGAATTTGTATTTTAAGCTATTTCTATCAAGTACCAGAAGGCCAAACATAGATATGTTTGAATTACCAAAACTCTAAGGACATGCCTCCAGTTTTCTGCACTCTATGTTTTCTAATCAGCCATCTAAGGCACCTCTTCTTGGAAGGGGAGAACAAGGATGAGAGAATATGACATTAAGGTGTATAAATCTTCCTTCTCTATGACTGCAGAATAGCAATGAGATTGATAAATCACATTTTAAATCCAAACATAAATGTCTTCCCCAGCCTACTAAAAAAACAATGGATAAACAATGAAGCCAAATTTGTATTGCTTCTGTGGCCATCACACATTTTGTCTCCTGCATTTTAATTTTCTTTCTGGCTTCATCTGCTAAACTGACGTTGAAAAATATTTGGCCTCGTGGTGATTATCTTAGTACCACATCGCAGAGGAATGTAAGTCATCTCCTCTGACCTATTAAACACTACTTTCTACTATATTATTGCCTTTTATCAGATTGAAGGACTATAACCAACAAGCGTTTTCAATTTTTCCTATTAAAGTTCTCTGGGCTTTTGTTGGGGTTTTTTTCAGCATCATATTCTGAAATACATTTCACCCTCTGTTCAAGCTGTGATTGAGGGCTTTTGAGTTATTCAGTGCAAATGCAGTTTGGTTTCAGGTTTACTACACACTGCATCACACTGTATAACCCACCACGCTACTGCACTGTGTGTAAATGAAGATAACCCCCCCGCAAGCCATGATTCAGGTCATTATGTGCAAACCAGTAATTGCACTGGTGTAATTTCTCTAATCACAGCCTCCAATCTCTCCATCCCTTCAGCAGCACTGGTGTGTGGGGATAGTCCTCATTCTTGTGAACAACCCCTCCAAGGTTTAAGGATTGTTTCTGCTTAAGTTTGATACTTCTAAAATATTTCTTATATCTGGGATAGCAGGTGGTGTGAAGTTGGGGTGGATTTATCTTATGCCCACTGGCCTTAGGGGGAGCAGAGCTGGCAGCCACTGGATGCTTTTGAGGAGGCCCATTGTGCGCCACTAAGTCAGGCTTTCACATGTTGTGGAGTCCAGTGGTAACAGGAAAAGTCAAATAGATGTGTAAAACCTGACCACAAAAAGCCATGCATCAGCATATATTGCATAGTATTGAGTATTGCAGTGATTATTCATATTTATCTGCTGTATTGTCTATGAAAAAACAAGAAGCACCTCTGGATGGCCTGCCTTCACTGCGCTTGACCGTCTTTGAATACAATGGTCAATAACCAAGATTGTTAGTGACATAAAAAGCAGGACTTGGCCTTGGATGTTGACCAGGACAAATTAATGTATCCTGTTTGGTACTGGCCACAGCCAGCTGCTGAGTCACAACCCATATCACATCCTTGAACTTAACTGACCAGGGCTGTGAACAGATAAGCAGGGTAAAGTGATGTGAAGTAAGGTGTGAAAGAACATTTACTTGGTACAAAGGTTTGCGCCCTCCATGGGTGCACATGGAGGTCTTAAAGAAAATAGTGTGTGTAAGTGATGTAAGCATCTGTGCTTTTCCTTACTCTGGATTCAAGCTCCTTCATACAACAAGGCATGTAAGGTCTGGACCAAGGTCTAAAAGTGGTGGCTGGCATCCCCCTGCCCATGTCTGCTACAGGAACAGCAAGGACTATCACTATCCCCACCATGGTGAGCAGCTCAAGGACCCTCACTCACCCTCCCCATATCCACCCTGCAGCTGCACAGCCTCTGCCAGGCATCCTCTCTCCACTGCCACTATGTGTCTTAGAAACAAATGGCAATGTTGACACAACCAATCATCGGTGTATGGGCACAAGTGGCTCACGCGCTGATCCAGCTGAGCGCTGTGCCAAGGACTCCTGGCTGTGCCAGGAGGCAGTGCCAGGAACATCTGCCTTTAGCTGAATGCACCTCTCTCTCTGGAGGCTCCCAAGAGTCCTGTTGTTCCCCAACAAGCCAACTCTACACAGGTTCCCAAAGAGGGATAGGAAGCTGGCAGTTGCATCCTGCCACCAATCTCTTCCTTGCAGGCCCTTTCTTTTCATACTTCCAGCGTCACTGGATTTCTCCCAGGAGAGGCTACAGCAACCATGCTTCTTGGAGCCAGGTGGCTTTAGACCCAAGGCAGAAAGCAAAGTGCTCTAAATTGAGGCAGATTTTCATTTCTGCCTCCAGCAAGGCTGGGCATAGCAGCTTTGGCAGGCAAAGGTTTCTTGTGTGCATACTAAACTGGTGCCCATCTGACACTGTTACCGGTACTGACAGCTGATTCCGTGCTGCCAACATCATGCTGGTGGAACCGACACCTGCTTCCCTGGGGGTCCATGCTCTGCAAGGGAGCCTTAGAGATGGTGGAAAACAGAAAGGGCAGCACTAAGTGGGGGGAGAGACAGGGATATAATATGTTTTATGAAGGAAAACAAGTAAAGACAACAGAGAAAAAAAATGGAAGCAACTGTCAGAAATAGAAATCTTTCCAGCAGAGGAAAAGGAGACAGATGGGAAGACAGGAGAGAAACAGTGAACAAAGAAAGAAGTGCGGAGAAGTCAAGGAGAGGTTGGGGGAAGGCTGTGCAATCATTTGGCAGCAGCTCCTTGCATTAGTTCCCTGAAAATTGTGCAAAGCGGGGGAGGAGAGCTGCAGATTGCTGAAGTGTAGCACCACAATATCGTGGGCTGGCCACTAAATTACCATTCAGAGAGTCTCTTGGCTTAGCCTTGCTGCTGCCGTGAGGGGGAGAGGGATGTATGCTGAAAAACAGATCTATGGGGAAGAGGGTTGAGACTACAAATTCCATTATATTCTTGGCACTTTGACATTTTTCCTCCCCTTTTGTGAAATCTCAAGGGAGCGCTGCCTACTCTTGCAATAATAATAATAAAAAAAAGGTAGCATATGAGTTGGCATGGTAACTTCATCTACTAAGTAACTAACACGTAGGATTTGCTTCTTCATCTAGAATAATAATGTCAACAGCCCTAGGAAGATGCTTTCTTGTGAACTGACTGCTTATTGTTAACTGGATTTCATATTTCACTCATGCTTGTTGGCCTTGGTGAGACTCACTGAGACACAGGGACAAACCTGCACTGCTCTGACACTAGGGTACACATTTGCTGGCTTCCTCCACTACAGTCTTCAAGCCAGTGTTACCTGGTAATGTCCAGGCACTGGTCTGCAATTAATTACTGTTATCCTCTGGGTTTTCTGAAAGGTCTTTAGAACTGAGAAGTTCTGAGAATTGATCAAACTGGTTCCAATGTTGGGAGCACTGTGCTGCTGCCCCACATGGCCCCAGTGACTCCTGCTCCTGAGCCTTTTCCTTCCCACAGGAACTGGCCAGGAAGCTCCACTGCTCCTGCTGAACCTCCTTGGGCAGGACAGGCCACCTCAGAGTGATGCTGGACAAACAAATCTTCCTTTCGGACCCCCAAATGGGGTACATGCACTGCTACCTGGGAGTGCTCAGGTGGGGAGAGCTCAGTGTTTAGGAAGTGGGGTCAACATGATAGAAGTGGAAAATACATCTTGTTACCATCTTCAAAATAGGGAGAAAAGAAAAAATCAGCAAAGCAGCCTGATACTTACTTTTGCTCACGTTTATGTCTGAGGATTAGCTCTACAGCTGGACTCTATGAATCTGTATTCCCTCTGCTCCTCCAACTGCGGCTGGTACTCCGAGAAAAACAGGAACAAAATGCTCTGTGCAAACAAGCAAGGCTGTCTGTGAGGAGTGGGAATGGCCCCAGCCTAAACAGGAATTGCACCTTTCCTATCTGTATTTTTGTGTCTCTCAGACACGTCTCCTTCTAGGGCTGATGGACTGTGACCATCCTGGCCCAGGAGCTGGCAACCTGCAGCAGTCCTCATTGGGGCCCAGGGAGGAAAAGAAAGAGCCAAGAGATCATCCAGAGAAAACTTTGCTTTCTGTGGCATGGCTGCTCCTAGGAGCTGGCTTCTCTTCTCACTTCTTGTTTTAGATTCCTGCATCCCTCAGCCCTTCCTTTACACTGGTCCCACATAGTTTATTTTCATCCCAATGAACAGATACTCTCATACTGGTGTAAAGACAATTTGGACCAGAGGGGCTTGTTTTAAAAGAGCACAAATCTGGCAATACTGTTTCTGGTTGTAGGTCCATCTAGCTCAGCACCCTGTCTCTGAAAACATCATAAATGGGTGCACAAAGAAAAGTAAGAATAAAACAGATCTACCAGGTAGCCCTCCAGCCTTCAACCCTTTTTGGCTCAGGGGCTTCCTGGGCTAAACGTGGTTTGCAGCAGTTACGTAGCCGCACTCAGCAGGTTTATATTCCAGGAATGTCTTCTGCTTCCTCTTGAATGCCTGCAAACTTCTACCATCCAAAACATCATGAAGCAAGGAGGCCCACATGGCCACCTGCTTGCTGAAGAACATTTTTCTTCTGCTTGTGTTGAAGCTGGGCTTCACTTTGAAGCTGGCTTCACTTTCTGCCCCTAATTCCTGTACTGGAAGAGACAGTTTCCATTGATGTGCAGGAGGAAATTATTTCAAAAGACAATTTTTAATTACCATTTGGCCTGAAAAGTGAGGTATACTGCTTTAGTGACACTGATTTTAATTCAGTGCAGCTCACCAGTACTGAACAGATTGCGTACTTTGTGTTCTCCACAGCCTCTGCAGGCTCCAGCCTTGTCTGATAAATTAACGCAGCTGCAAAAAAGATTAGTTGTAGGGCACCCAAATCCTTTCTGGGTCAAAGCTTGTCCAGTTCTTTCAACACACCAGCTGCTACAATAAAAAATATATCTTCCTGCACCCCTTACCTCTCTTGCATCCTTAGACTGCTGCTGCTTTAGCAGCAGCATCTTGCTAGTGACAGCTGCATCTTGCTAATGGTATGCTGGCTTTGCAATCCCGAAGAGAACACAGTGAATGCAGAGATACCTGAGTGAGTTTTAAATGAGTAGACTCTGTTCCTGTTAGTAGTGGCCAGCAGCTCATCTCACAGGTCTCCAGGAGCTTTGAGCCTCCGCATTTCTGCCTGCCCCAGCATCTGGTAGAAAGAAGGTGGGGAGATGTTTCCCACAGCCTGCCTTTGGGAAGCCCACAGATGCCTGGGTTCTGCTCTGCTCTTGTGCTGCAGCAGGACCCTGCTCCACATGATAACACTGAGAGTCTAGTGGGGGGCAATTCAGCCTCAGCCTCCTTCTGGGGAGGAGAGTATCATCCACAAAGGAGAGCATGGGGTGCATTGCCAAATGTGGGCTCCTTTGAATGTGAGTGGTGTCTGGTTTTAAGAATTCTCATATCTCACAAAGCTATTTAAAATGGCTGAGTGATAACCTCCTCAAAGTAAGATTTATAAATGTTTGCATCCAGTTCCCTGTGGCACAATAAAAATATATTGTACTTTTGGTAACTGCTTTGCCAAGGGGGAGGCCTGGTAAAATCAATGATCTTTTTTTTTTTCTGTAAGTGAGCAAGAAGCTCTAAGGCACTTTATTTCCTTCACTGATCAGTGACTCAGAAATACTCTGCAGTGCAAATGTCTTCCCCATAGAGCTCCCTTTGTCTTTACTGTCTGTGCTGGAGTAACAGGTTATCAAAAGGCAAAAGCAGCTACTTCATGAAGTTTTTTCTGGCTTTATCTTGTCTCTAAAGAAAGCAGCATTTTCTGAGAGTTGCTTCAGGGTTTCCAGATGGCCTTTGTAAATGCAGGGTGATCAGGCTTCATGTGCAGCCTTTCATGGGTTTCAAACCCTCCAGCAATTGACTCCTCATCAGAGGTGTCTGTGAGATGCTCCTGTCTTGTGGTCCCCATCATCGCCCTGTGGGGAGTGATCACACACACAGAGTGGGCGCAAGGGTCCGGTAGCATGTGTGTGGGAAGCATCAAGCAGAAGTGGGAAACAGCCTTGGGTCACAACTTGTAGACTGGCAATGGTGTGGGTTTGGTTACCTTGAAAGAAGTGTGAGCTTAAAAAGGAGACAATGGAGAGTGTGCTTCATTTTTCTTTTCTGAGGAGCACGTAGTAACGCAAGTTAAAAAATCGTGACTTGTGTGTGTCATGGTGCCTCTTCTCACTGCTCATGAGCAATCCTCAGTGCTCCTGGCTTTGGTGCTGGGGCTCAGTGTGTCACTGCAGCACTCAGAGGCACCACACACCCTCCATGAGGTGACTCAAAGTGATGACAGCAGAGGCAAACAAGAGGAAGCTTGACTCTGTTCTGTGAGTTGTTCTCGCACAGGGCAGGGAAAAGGCCATGGGCAACTGCTGCTGCAGAAGGAGGGGGCGAGGGAGGTATCACACCCTGGGTATGGAAACAATCTGCTGATGTAATGGTGATGTGCTGGGACTTCTGTTCTGCAGGTAACCTGTGGAACAACCCAGCCAAGGGGCTTCACACCTCATTTTGTTCCAGCAAGAAATAGTTCTTCTCTTTGCCTAGGACATCTGTAAAACACTGCAGCATAGCCAGCAGCGGCAGCAAAGGGCTCAACTGCAGAGGAGTCATTAAAGCCATGCTATTTTTGGAAGGTGAGAAGTGATATAGAGCAGGTAAAATCGCTTCACAACTGTTCTTGTGTCACTGAAAGCTCCTTAGGGTTGCTTTTTTAATCAATGTTAATGATAAGTAAACACTGGTGGTCAGCTGATGATTTCCACCTGAAGCATATGAACTGACAAAACTTAACTACAGTGAGTGCTAGGAATGCTGTTTTCACCACAGCTGTGTGCAGTATTACTAAAGCAAGCCAAGCAAGAAGTGTTTTGGAGGCCTTAAATTTGTGGTTTGTGGTAGTGTTAAAGTGAGGAGGGTTGAGCTGAGCTGTTAGTGTTGCTTGTCCCTGGTGGGTCATGCTCCTCTGACCTTCTGGAGGTCAGGGGGAGCTGGAGGGGAGAACTGGAGTTGAGTGTGGGCAAGTATGAGTGCTACAAGGCTACTAAAAACTCCTGTGTGAGAGGGCAGCAGGAGCAGCGGGACTTGGTTGAGGAAATGACTTTAGCATGAGCCTGCATGTTGTTGTGCTAGTGCAATGGTCCAGCAGGATTCCTCAGCATGGGAAGCATTTTCCCTGGGGTAACCTGAAGTTGTTAAGCAAGACCACTAGAAGCTTAGTTTTACTGTTTAATCTGCTGGTTTTCTCAGAACTTACGGTGTTTCCATCCCTTGGGGATGGCACTACTGGAACTGCAGTGCCTGAAGCACTGAAGTGCTTTAGAGGTGGCAAGGGCTGAGCTGCATCCCCTGATTATCAGGTTGTTGTAGATGCGTTTGTATGGTGACAGCTGCTGTGCAGGGTGCACTTGCTGCCTCTCTTGTGGGTCTTCTGGGTCCTTCATGCCAGGAGGTGTAAAGAAGCCCCAAGCTTCCACAACTGGGCTTTAAAGTCTGCCTTCAAGCATCTTTTGCTCTAGAGTCTCAGGCAATTATTTCCCTCTCTACCAAGTACTTGTAAAAGTGACAGCAGAGATGTGACCACAGTAGGTTTCTGACTGTGTGGCTGCTAGGAAGAAGCACCGCATCAAGCACCCTGCGTGCTTAATTTGGAGGGAGGTTTTATTACATAGGGACAAAAAAATAAGACCTCAACCAAACCAAACCCTGAAAAAGCAAACCCCAAATCAATAATACAACTTGGGTTTTGCACTGGAGCCATTTTGATTTACACACTGTTCAGGCCACTGCAGAGAACCAGGGGCACTGGCTGTCCACCGATCATCTTTGGGACTGTTTGGAGAGAAACAAGACCTTCTGTTTTGCTTTGTATCACGGGCACAAAGATGCTGAAATGTCAAATCACTGGTATTTTGGTGCCTGTGCATCCCATGAGAATGAAGTTATCCTGGAATTTTGCTTACTGCTGTCTCTACACTTACTTTTGAGTTTATTTCAGATTAACAACTCTTGCTTTTTTTCAAGCCAATGTTTTGCTAAAGATGTTCAAAATGTTCTGTGAATGAGCCCAAGGAACAGATTTCCTGGGTGATGGAAACTGGCAAGGCTCCCCCAGGTCAGGTGATACTAAAAGACAATAATTTTGGACTGCTACTGGAAAGCTTACAGATCTGTAAACAACGTTATCTTGTGAAGTTATATAAGCCTGCAATAGAAAATGTTTTAAAACTTGGCTCCATTTGCTTTCCTAAGGGTAACATTACACCATAAGACACAAATCAAAGTAATGATGCATGATGCCATTGCAACAATTCAGAGGCAAAGAGGTGGCTATTTAAGATCACACTTCATGCATTTCTTAAAATAAAATTAGCCCTTTTGGTCAGCTGCATGAGCAGCTGAGACCCTTTCTGTTACAGTATCATAAATGCTGAATGTCATGGGATGGGACACAGGCCTGGAGTATCTCAAAGACCAAAAGCTGTAATGAGGAGGCTATAGCATGCCAGAAAGATCAGGCAGCATGTAAGGGCCTTGCTCATACTGCTGGGATCATGCTACGTGAGATCAGTTTGTTCCTGATGTTCCCAGTAAGCTCCAATCCAACCTCTGGTCATTGTGACACACATCTTGCCTGCCAGGTGCAGGAGGCAGAGCTTGTCCCTACCAGACAGCACGGACAAATGCCATAATGAACAAATGCTTTTGATTTTCTCAAACAGCTCCCTTATAAAACCATTGCTGTAGTTGTTTTTATATTGCAGGGATCATGCGAGGCTGGTATCATTTGGAGGTTACCTATAACACAGTTTGTTTAGAGATCCTGTTGCCCAACTTTTGTAGGACATACTGAAGACAATTCTTCTGTGCTGTTTGTACAGCTGCGTGTGAACTTCTGTAGTATAATATCTCAGCAGTTTTTGTTGCCTGGCAATTTTATTCTGAACATCTGCTGCAAGCATTCCCGATAAAAGCAATTTAACTGCTGCTGCCTGGACTCACCTCTCTTCTAAGACTCTGACCTATGCTTAGTGCGTTGTTGCTAGAGAGCTGCAGGTTGGTGCTGGAATTCTACTGCTGATCCTGCAAAAAACGTGCTATCCACTGTGGATGAAGCCACCAGTTTGAGGCAAACTGCTGCCTAGGTAAGCATATATATCAGGAATTCTCAAGGATCTTGTTTCTAGGAGATAGTATGAAGACGTGCTAACTTTTTCCCCCTCATATTTTAACACTCACAAAGTGATAAGTAGTCAAGGAAAGTGGAAATTGACTGAGGGCAATTGAATATTATGATGATCTCCTGTCTCAGTAAGAACTTAAATCACAGATGTTTGGGGTGGGGAATGAAGGAAGTATGGGGGTGCGGAGGGATTCACTGTATGCATGCTCCATACCTGTGTTCTTTCCCGCAGCATTTCTTGTTGGCTGCTGTTGGAGCCAGAACATAGGCCTAGATGGACCTTCACTGTGAACCAGTGTGACTGTTCTGGTGCTGGAAAATATCTGCCATGGCAAGTCTCTGTCTGCCCTATCAAAGACTTTCTGAAAGCCAATATAATACAGACGTGAGAGCTGCTAGTGAGAGCTGCTACTCTTCCATTTGTTTAAATCGTGGAAAATATTGTCAATGATGGATAGGACAAAACCTAAGTTGCGTTGGAAGCTAGCTCCTGACAGCATTGTAGGCTCTGCTTAGTGCTATTATGCAAAAAGAACTGCCACAAGCAACAGCATGTTTACATCCTGATTGTTACAGTAGTTTAAATCTGGTGAGGAAATCTTCAACGCTTTTTTTAATCCGTCCTTGGAGAATTGATAGGGGTAGGTTCCCTTCCCAGGCTCAGCTGAGGATATGTAGCTTTGTTTTGAAGCTTTTTTTGCAGAGCTGCTGGAAGAAAATGGCAGGAGTTTTATCCTGGTGTTAAAGACTCTGTGAGTCTTTTACAATTGCTTTGAAATCCCCTAAGGTAATATTTGCTTGTGATTAATATAAAATTCTACCTTTATGCTGATAAAGGTGGATTTTATTTCAAGTAACATCTATTCAACTTAATGTATAAAAAGGTCTACTTAATGTTTTCTTTGTTCTTCAAAGCTAGAAAGACTATTTCCATGTCAGTTTCAATTGAGTTACTCTAGTTGCAACTGATTCACTTGTAGGTCTCTGGCACCTCACACTCCTGGGGAAGGCTGTCAATAATGTTTAGTTCTTTTCTGTAGCTGATCTTTTGCAGGATCAGTTTGGAACACTTTTTCTTACTAGTGAGGATGTTCAGAGCAGCCTGTTTATTTTCATGAGGTCTTCTCCTATAGTATTTTGGCATAATTTTTACCTTTTACCTCCTATCCTCATGAAATCACAAAACTGCAGTATTCACATGTGCGCATCTGGCATACATTATCAAGAACTGGATCCTACGTGGATGAGTTCTTTGAGGGTTGAAGTTTAAGTTCTCTTGTATGTCTTACAATTTTTTGTTTTGGTTTTATTTTTTTGCATGTGGTTGGTTGGTTGGATTTTTCTTTTTTTATAAAATTATGAGGCTAGGGAAGGGAGAGAGAAGCATTTGTATTCCTGGCAACATCATCCAGATCTGCCTTATATGCTCACATAAGCTCTTTATAATTATGAGAAAGTTTACCGGGTAATACATCTTTCACTTTCAATTTAATTTGCTGGCATAGTTCCTGTCTTTATTTCTAATGTCTGAAACAGTTCTCTGTGGCCCATTGATGTTACTTATTTCATCCTTTTCTATCCTTACTTGCGCAGTCACCTTACCTGTGACTGGTTTGGTATTACAACCTTGCTATAACAAATTCTTTGATGACATGGTATTGGAGCAAGTCCAGAGGAGGCCATTAAGCTGATCAGCGGGCTGTAGCACCTCTCCTATGAATACAGACTGAGAGAGTTGGCCTTGGTCAGTCCGGAGAAGAGAAGCTCTGGGGAGACCTTGTAACAGCCTTCCAGTACCTACAGGTGGCCTACAAGAAAGCTGGAGAGGGGCTTTTCACAAGGAGGTGTAGTGACAGGACAAGGGGGAATAGCTTAAAGGCAACAGAGGGAGATTAAGATTAGATATTAGAAAGAAATTCTTCAGTGTGAGGGTGGTGAGACCCTGGTGCAGCTGCCCAGAGAAGGTGTGGATGCCTCATCCCTGGAAGTGTTCAAGCCCAGGCTGGATGGAGCCTTGAGCAACTTCGTCTAGTGGAAGGTGTCCTTGCCCATGGCAGAGGGTCTGAAGCTAGATGATCTTTAAGGTCCTTTCCAACCCCAAGCATTCTATGATAGTAGCACTTGTCTGTCATCTTCACTGCACCTTCTTGTTTAAGGGTAGTGCTGGATGATTTTCAACAGCATAATCCATGTCAGGAGTCTTGCACCTATTGCAGGTCATTTTTTTGGTGTGACTTGGGAGCAGGGCAGTGTCTCCCTCCAGCCAGCCTCAGAGGTTCATTACTTCCTTGTTCTTCAGTTTAATGCAACCTGCTCCTGGTTGTCTGCACTCAAATGATGCTGAGCAGATCACTGCTCTTTTCATCTTGCCTTAGACTTAAGCTGCTTTTCCAGCTGGCCTCTCTGTAGGTACATTCTGGAAACCTACCTGTAATAAGTCTGCTGTTCCAGGCTTTTTCTTGAAGTTTCTAACTTCTGGCCAAGACAGTTTAGTTAGGACCAGTCATCAGGGGTCTACTAAGTGGTCTAAGGCTCAAAATAGGTGTCAACATGCTCCTTCCTCCCCCTGAAAAGTATCTTCTGACAGGCTGAGTTGTCAGCTCATCTGAAGGCTCCAGTCCTCATCTCCATTTCTTGATCTAAGAAAGCAGTTTTGCTTGGCCTGTATGTTTGTATCTCCTAGAACCCTGTCACTGTCAAGGTCAGAAATCCCCCTGGTGCTGTGCATGTGGAGTGTGAGGAGGGCTGAGAAATCTTGCACTGCAATAAAGTGTAAGTCCCATGCACTCTTTTTTTCTTACAAGAGAGAGGAAGAAGTAGCAAAGAATGTGCAAAGCTAAGGAGAAGTGGGCACTCAGTCAACTTCTTTGTTGTGTGAGGATGGTAGAAAATTTGTTTTGTTTCTTGTTTTAACATTAGCAATTCAGGTCTTGTCTACCCTGTTTGTTTTTTCTCTGCTGGAGAACTAATAGTATTATGACAGTGCAAGTAAAAGCTGACGAATTTAGAGTAGAATTGCTTTTCCTACAAAGTGTTTTAAGCAGTCTGTATTTAGCTAACATTTATCTAACTCCTCTCCTAACCAACAGTTGGAAGAGAAAATCTTTGCAGTTCAACACCTCCTCCTCTCTCCCTTTCACTAGAAGCTGCAAAACCTCCCACTCCACTTCTCTAGATCTTCCGAGGAGACCTCTGCCAAAAACCAACTTCATGTTTGATATTTTTTTTTGAGTAAGAAAAAGCAGAAAACAAAACACTTCCAGCCTCTCATACACAAAGAATCAGAGCAGGGCATGAGTCCAATTTGTTTCCCTTCTCATATTTCCTGAACGTGTACTCTCATAGAAGCAACCAAAGCACTCTGCTACATGCTCTACACACCAGCCTCGCTATGGCTCTCTGGCAGGAGCAGTATCAAGCCTATCTCTAATGTGACCCTGTTCTCCAGGTTGGGCACCAAAGCAGGCACTGAGGCTCCTAAGTGTCTGGCAGCAAACAAGATCCTGTCTTTGACAGCTTCGGATGAACTCTTCAGTGATGCCACCAGCCCACAGTGTAGGTTCTGTTTCTCCCTCATAGTCATTATCTCTGTAGCCATTAACCATTCCTTGTGCAATTTGTCAGCATAGAGGCTTTTTTCCAATGCAGATCATGGCCAGGCTTCCCAAAGGCTTGCCCAGGAGATGGCAGGCAGAGATCATCAGCCCCACAGTCACTTGCCAGCACTGGGAAGTGGCTGTATAGTGGTGAAATGGGCTATGCTCAGTCCTTGGGAACTGGCTTCCTTGTTCCACTGTGGACAAAGCTTGGATGAAGGAAATGGTAAAGGCTTTCAACTCGGGCTCCCGGCCAGCCCAAGGGTGAGATCTCAGCTGGGACAATTGAAAAAGCCCTGTGCAATTAGATTCTGATGGTGTGAGGTGATGATAGTGCCACTGAGCAGTCTGCAGGGCACTAGCCTGCACATGCCTGGCCAGAGCTTGTAGCAGGAAGCTGGAATACTACCATTTTTAAGAGCCTATTTTGTTTCTCTTTCCTGTCTAGAAACTCCTTTCCTTTAAACCTGATGATCAGTTGGGAAACCTCGCTGCAGGTTCTTAACCATTAACAGCAGCCAGGCTTGCTTGCTTCCTACCATGCATGAAGAGTTAAATTCTGTTCACTCTGAAATGTAGGCAGTTCCAAGGTGGCAGAGAAAAGGACTCCAAAACCTGTTTTTTCTACAAGTTTCTTTACCTACAAGACCACACAATCTGGGAAGGCTGTTGCCCCTTTTCAACCTTTACGAGCCACAGGTAAGCATCAGCACCTCATTCATCTGCACAACTGGTTCCAGCTCAGCTGAAGGTACAGGGACAACTCAAAGCTGATTTGCCTGGGAGGTGGGCTCACCTCTTTCTCATTTGCAGTCTCTAGACAACCTTTCCATGAGAAATAGTGCAATCTCCCAAGCATCCCACATATCCCATACATGTCCCAGGACAACCCAGATGCCACTTTGGGGCTTGCAGCCTAGCCACTGAAATCCTAATAGAAATTTCAGTACTTGAGGAAGCATGGGCAAAAAAATCTCCCAGTCACTGACAGCTACACCAGTGGTAGAAACCTTCTTCCCCATCACAAAGGGTGTCCAAAGAGCTCCTCTCCAGAAGTGCTTTCTTTGAAGCTCCAGTGTGCAGGTTGGAGGTGGTGACTGCTGCCTTTCTGAGCTTACTGTTCACTGGAAATCATGTCAGCAACTACATTAGGAGGATACTTTTGAAGCTTTGCCTTGTCCTATTGGATTTTCTGACTAGCTTGCAAAGAAAACCTTGACAGCTTGCAGATGCAGACACTGGGACAGTGGTAACTCATGAACAGGATCTTGATGCAGAGTGCAACTTTTGGTGTATTGGCATAGCCAAATAGAGCCCCCTTCTCATCCAGAAGCAAGGAGCTGTGACCAGGCTTATTGCGTAGGATGGAGTTTCAGGGAGTCCATAATTTCTGAAGGCTGCTGGAGATGCAGAGGGGGGAAGATGATCATGAAACAATAAGAGGGTGCATGCTGTAGTGATGACTGAGAGCTAAGCCAATTCCCTGGTGCATAAAGCAGACAGTGAGTGGGAGTGGTGAGATTGTGTTTCCTCTGTGTTCAGTGCTGGTGCAGATGCAGTTTGAATGCTGTACCCAGCCCCTGTGTGCCTGGGTTTCCTGATCTGTCCTACCTGCCACAGAGGTGAGAGTGGGGAACAGGGGAATGATAGGAGCCTTGTGTATGGCCTGGGATCATTCTGACTATCATTAGGCACCAAACTACGGGTTCAAAGGTAGGAACAGTATTGCCTTGTGTAGCTGGTGAAGTTGGGGCAGTTGGTCCCACCTGTTCACCACTAAGGGGTTCAGGTCAGGCATGGATCTGGCAGGGGGACCCTGCTTAGTGCCTAAGCCAAAGCACCCAGAGCAGTTAAAGTAAGACCACATCACGCTGCACATACACCTTCAGTGAGAGCAGGCTGCTTGGTGGAGGAGGTGACAGATGAGTATGTGGCTACATCCGTCCACTCACAATTACATTGCCCCGGGTGTACTGTGAATTGAACTGCCATTAACCTCTGTACTGTTAACTGCCACTCATCTGTCTTAATTACAAGCATAAGAGATGGATAATGGTGCCTTGCAGAGGGGGAAGTGATGTACATAGTGGTTACAGAGTATGGAGCTGACATGCACTGGCTCTAGCCTGAAACCAGAATGAAAATACGACTCCCTTCTGAAATAAAATCAAGTCCTCTGAAGACAGAGGGACTTGCAAAGCTGTGAGACAAGCCAGCTCAATGAATACCAGGTAATATCCTGGTTACAGCTTTTCCTTGCCAACAGTGTCTTAAATCTGAGTTTGTCACACAGCTGTCTGGCTTTGATGGCAAATTCTGTCCTGGCCTGAAGGAGCAACTTCAAGAACTCCAGTAGCCACAACCAGCAGTGAAACTTTTCCAGGGAAG
Organism: Bolborhynchus lineola; assembly: GCA_025448015.1. Lineage (NCBI taxonomy): Eukaryota > Metazoa > Chordata > Aves > Psittaciformes > Psittacidae > Bolborhynchus > Bolborhynchus lineola. The sequence continues at coordinate 11,435 of JAOEHX010039274.1, read as the reverse complement.
TTGGTGTTTCCTGTGCAAATTGAGTGCCCTGTAAGTTTTTGATTTTTTTTTTTTTGGTTATTTTTTGTATTGATAACTCAGATTCTCCCCTGTCCCTCCTGTAGGGTGATGTACTGCAAAGGCTGCACGATATGGAGAAAAATGGAGGGAAACTTCTGCCTGGCCATCTGGTTCTTCACCTGCTGACTTTCCCTTTTCAAGAAAAAGCAGTAATTTTCAAACTAAAAATTCCATTTAGGCAATTTTCATTTAAATTTTTTTTCCCCCAGAAATGCTGGTTTAGGGTTTTTTTTAAGTACTCTTTTTCAGCTGGAACTATCAACTTGAACTCAGCATGCTTTTGTTAGGAGCAGCACAATATGTCAAACTGGCAATTCAGGGGATAATGTTTTTCTGACCTCCACTGACTAAACAGCCCACATCACAGAGGCTATCAGGCAGGTGAGCAGCCCTGCCCATGGGATGGTCAGGATGCAAGTGCAGCAAAGCACAGCACACTGCCAGTACAGCAGAGTGAGAGCGGGTGCCTCCTGGACTCATGTTCATTACCTTGATGAATGACCTTCAAGGGAGGGCAAGGATGGAGCTGGCAAAGCTCTGCTCCTATGCTAGCGAGGGACCAAATAAGACTCGGATGAAATTCAGTGTTGACAGAGGCTAAATAATGGCTCTTCAGAAAATTAATTTGAAGTGCTTATACTTTATTGGCTTTCCCAATTAACTGTGACAGCCCAAGGAGAAAACAAGCCAGCATGTTGCTGCGGATAGCCAGCTCCCTGAGCAGTAGTGAGGCAAGTGCAAGGAGCAGGGCATTGGGCTGCCAAGGAGATGTGGAAAATGAAGCTGAAAAAACACCACACTGCAGGACTTATAATGTCTGCAGTCAAGCAGGACTTTGATCTCTATCCACAGGCTGGTAGGGATGACAGATGTCCTGAGCACCTCTTTCTCCTCTGAGATACTGGCACAGCCAGGGGCTGTCATTTAATGGCCAACATGACCAACAAGCCTGGCCTTGGAAGTCAAGTCCAGGTCAGCAGGAGCCTCAACAAGGGGGAGCAGTCAGTGGCAGGGCTTTTCTTTCAGACTGTAATCCTAAAATCAGAAGATTAATTAGTCATAGCCTCTTGTGGCTGAGAAAGAGAGCAGAAGTACTGCTGTCCATCAGCAAGAAAGCTCATTGAAACCCCAGACCTGCTAATGGAGTGCAACTTCGGACAGCTGAAGCTGATACTCATGTGGCATCCTGGCATCCTTTCCAGCTCTTTCATGACCTTTTGGCAGTCTGGTCAGTTTCTACATCTCCTAGAGAAAGAGGGTAGCTCTGCCCAGCCAGGGAGCAAGGATGGGGGCAGGCAGGGTGGCAGCAGCCTCCATTTAGAAAGCTACAAACTACTATGGAAAATGACACCTTTGGCAAATGGGAGCAAGAAAACTGCTCTTTTTTGTTCTTCCACACTTGACAAAACTAGGCTTTGTACTCAGTCACTATAAATACACAGAATTGCACCTGGGACACATCTTAATTGGATTGTCAATTTTTCCAGTGAAGAAATAACCCTAGGAAGTCCTAAGTATTAGCTAATAGTTCACTCCAAGACTTTAATAATGCTGTCAAATAGCTTGCTTTCAGCTTTTACCTACAACTGGGTGTGCAGTTCCATGACAGTGATTCCTGCAGGAGCACTTCAACCTGGAGGTAAATTGTGTTGTCTCAAGCTTTGTTTCAGGCCAGGTTTCCCTCCAGGTGTGCACACCTGTGAGCATTAGTTGGAGCAGATGATGTATCCAGAAATGATGAAGGTCTATGCTAAGAGACTTTCCCAGGTCCCTGTCTTGGAAGGCAAGTGTTGAAAACGGGTCAGAACTGCAAAGCATCGGGGCAGGCAATGGGCATGTGCTGCAAACCTGCACAGAAGCAGCAAGTCAGAGATAATTAACCTTATGTAATGAGGCTGAAAGGCAATGCACATAAAGCTGCTGAAGGGAAACAGTCTTTACCTGGTACGTTGGCTATGGAAGTCACTAGCTTAGTGCTGTGGTGGCAAGTCCAAGAGCAGGGCAGGTAGGTGCTGCCATCATCCCTGTTGCAGGGGTCAGGTTAAGGTGAGATGTTGTCAGAATCTGTTTAAAAGCACTGCTGTTTATATTTTGGGGTGTTTTTATGAAAACTGGAGAGTGATACATAACCAGTATTGAATGCTAAAGGTTTCCATACAAGTTGTTCTCACCAATGCATAACTTTTGAGATTCAATTGCAGTTGTGGGAAGGTGATTTCTTGGGATTTGTTGATAATGTTAGCGGTCAATAGGGAAATTTGAATGCTAGACCTAAGAAATTATGATTTGTGTCTGGATAAGCTCATCTCCCTGCATGTTGTTACACCACCTCTGTCCCTGTGGTGGTGAGCTGTGAGCCTGAAGGGGTTTCAGAGCAATGCTCCCTTCCATGCTGACATTTCAACTGGGTGCAAATGGCACAGTTTTCTGTCTTATGGGGAAGGTCACATCCGCACACTGTTTCAGGCTATCTGCAGTTCCCAGCTGCTTAGCAAAAGTAACAGCTGGGACATGATGTTTTCCTTGCAGCTCGGGCTGTTAAAATAGCCATCTCCTGATGCCTGAAGGAAGCAGGACAGTGGGTTCGGGATTAATCCATAGTGTTTGAGAGGTTTGTATTTTATATTCTACTTTGCATTTTATTTTAGCTTCTTCTACAGTCTCCTGATGTTGTGCACTTGCTTTCACAGGAATGTGACTGGGCTTTTAAAGCACGTATGGCAGATGTGGAGCAGAGCTGTATGACTGAATACAGCTTGTGCGCAGGCAAAGCTGCTTCCAAAACTCCGGAGGTAAATCAGGCATGCGAAATTGGAGATTTTGTGAAAAATTTGGCTGAGTTTGCAAACAGTTATAGCTAGCTCTAAAAAGACTTGAGGGGGTTTTGGTCTTCAAAATAGCACAAGCAGATGGTGATAGGCTATTTTTTGAAATTCAGTTACATAATTTTGCTAAATATTTTTCTTCCTTCTGCAATTTGAAATTATCTGTAGTTCAGACTGTGCCATTGCTCATGTTGCAAGGAGCCGGAAGAGAGGATGCTGGGCCCTGGGGCAGCACATGGGGCTTGCCATGGCGGGTGAGTTACCTACTGCAAAAGGTATCGGTAGGGCTTCGTTAGCATATTCAGTTAATGTTTTACTGTGTTTGGTGGCAAGGAAGCAACCTGCCTTGACCCAACTGTAAGATGTGTCTGCAGGCAATGCTCTTAGGGTATTCTTCAGAAGGGCCACAGTGTTAAAGAAACCCAAACCTGTTTGTCTGAGCCTTGGCAAGGTGGGAGCTGGTCATTACCTTCAGGAGAGTGCCCACACAGGCACACTGACTGCTTGCTAACAGGATGTAGAGCCTTTTTCCTCCAGGCCTACAAACCTTCTTCAGTGTAGTGAATATGGTCTGGATCTCTTTTCTGGCCACCACCACACAAATGTGCCATTTTCCAAACTTGCTGGCATGCTCAGAGCTCGTCTGTTTGGAGTAACTCAGGGCTAGGTTTTGCCATAGCAGGTATCTGTTTTTATGCAGGATCCATTTTAATCTAGGTTGAAAGTGCTTTTCTGTTTTAGCATAATGCACTTTGGATGAGTTGAGATATTTAAGAATGGGGATTGCACTTACAATTAACACCCTACTTGAATCTGATTTGCCTTTCAAGTATAGGCATGGCCCAAAAGTCGGGCCAGAAGCTATGGAGTCAGGGGAGACAGTTGCCTCAGAGGGAAGCCTTTGCTGGCATGGCACTGAGCTGTGCTGACAGGGTGTTTAGTGTCAGAAAGATAAATAGAGGGTTTCATTCACAGAGAAGTCTTTCACCAGGTTCAGGGCTCTGTTATTTTTTTTTCAGAAGCCAATTTTTTCTCTCTTTTTTTAGATGAGGCAGAGATCACTGCTGAGCCCATGATCTCATTGCAATGATTTACTGAAGCAACTATGGGTAGAACACAGCTGTTTGCTCCTGGTCTGAAGGTCCATCACCCAGGTGTTTCTGGGCAGTGACGAACCTGTATCAGACCTGTCCTGAAGTAAGAGAGAGTGGAAATCTGTCCTGGCCCTGTGTCTTTGAATTGGGAATGCGACCCCTCCACCACAGATGTGTTCACAGTTTTGGCCTCCTCTTGGTAGATGACTTTTCTATTTTTAGCAGGGGGAGGCTCTTTTATTTTCCCTGGTGGATTTTCAACCTCTAAATGAGAAAACTGCTTATTTTCCAGCTGTGAGAGGCAGGTACCTCTGGTTTGGTGAGGAAGAGTGTGCGGCAGCAGCAGTTAACATATGTCTCCTAGACTGAACCTGGTCCATTTGCTTCGCTGTCCCATGTACGGCAGTCAGTCCGTCCTTAATGGAGAATAATGGCCAGAAAGCATCAAAGATTTGCAGCCCTGGGAAGGGACAAAGCAGAGGCAAAGCCCATGATCAATATTAGTAGTGGCTCCAGGGGGTTCCTGGGTTCCCATTAGAGAAAACAGATTGCTGATAATGTTCTCACTCTCATGCTAGTGTCTGGTCTTTCATTCCTCCATCAGCAACACTTCCCAACCCATCTGAGCACAGTGTCCTAGAGAAGAGTATGCTTAGCTTAAAGGTGAGGTCAAAGTAATTTCAAGATGTGCTAAAAGAAAAGCAAGGGCAGGCTGGCAGCCAGGAAAGGAAAAATTGGCCCCATTGCTAAAGGAAGAAAAGAACATCAGAGGGTTTTTTAGAATGTCAAGAGTGGAGTATTGCTGTGTGCTCTTTGCTTATTGAGTAGAGTTTGAGGGAGGTTTGCCTTAAATATACCTTCCATATTAATATACAGAAACATGTTTTTTAGTGAACTTGAAACATTAGCTAGAATAGTCTTCGGATAAAAAGGCAGTTATTGTTTCTTTGAGTACGCTTTCTACTGCTGAGCAAATGTTCCCAGTGTGGCAGGATGGTGGCTTTAAAAATAGCTGCTCACTCCAGAGCCTCCCAGTGTGGCTGGGAGGTAAACTAAGTGTTTCACTGTGAGCAGTCATTGATGTGGTCCAAGAGCTGCAGCCAGCAAGCCCTCCTTTCACTAAAGCCAGTGGAAGCACAAGACAGCAGGAAACGCTTGCAGAAAGAGAGGGTTTGGCCATCTTTGGGAAGCTTCAAACCTTTCAGGAGCTATTTTTAAAAAATCACCATTTGCTGAACTGTTATGACATCAGTCACAAAAAGTCACAGGAAACTGGGTGGAAGGGCACTGACAAGGTGTTATCTTGGGTGGCATGCCTGTGCCATTTCTCAAGGTACTCATCCAAACTCTTAAAGAAAAGTTGGCTCAGCAGCTCCAGTGCTTTGCTGCTCTCACTGACCCAAAGCTCTGCTGAGTTTCATCTGAATCTACCTCACTGTAACTTGCACACATAACTTTTGTCCTACCCACAGTAGAAAAGGGGGAAAAATATATTTCTACTTTTATTTATTTCCTTTGAATTCATCCTCTCTTGTCCAGGCAGAACAGACACACTTCTGACCTTCCCACACAAGTTCTGCTTCTGTGTCCTTGCTCACCCAGCTTTTGTCTCCTCTAAACTCCTTCTAGCAAGCTCAAGACCTGCTTAAATTGCCTCAAAAGTGAAGGCAGTAACTCAGGTTAAAATCTTGCCAGTGTTGGATGGACTAGAATTATATGTGTATTATCAGCAGCAAACCTGTTTGTATGTCACAGTAAGGTATTTGACTTTTGGCAACAGTAATGTTGATTTGCTGTCAAGTTGTGACCTACTAAAACCTTCAGATCCTTTCCTACCCAGCTGACACCAAACTCACTTCTTATCTTCCACAAACATGACGGTCTGTTCTTCCCTACAGTTGGGACTTTGAATTTGTTCTCATTTAATTTCTATTCTAACTTTTTTCAGAATATATATTCACTTGTGATCCAGCACAGACCAGCCTGCCCCGTGCTGAATATATTTATAAATGTGTAAGCATCTTTTCTATCCCATTATTAACATTAGTGCTGAAGACGCTGTAGGATGCAGGCCCTTGTAAATATGTCCTTTGTGCTGTAAATAACCCCAGTCTCACTGTGAGCGACTGATTACCGAGTACAGTTGAATATAGTCACTAAGATCTATTGTACTCCTGAATTATAGCTGTAGCTACTGCAGACTCTTCCACAGTGTGGGGGTCTCCTGGAGTTCAGCACCACTGACCTGGCAAGCAGCATGCCTGCCATGCTGGCCAGCTCTCCTCTGGGCACAACAGCAGCCCAGCTCCCCCCACACCCACCCCTTCCCTGGGCACAGCTCTCCAGCATTGTGTGGTTCTTCCCGGACTCAACACACGCATTTTTTTTCCAATGGGAATACGTTGTGATGACAGGGGGGGATGTCATGGGAAGGTTTCCTTTTTGGCAAAAGAGCACTTTCATGAGGAATTTCAGGAAATGTGAAAATACTGGGGGTTTTCTCTCCACTTGACAATTTTCAAAATATTTTTTTTTTCCTTTCTGTCTGGTTTTTCTTTTCCACTCCCAGCCCTCATCACCACCTCCCCTCAGCTTTTCCCTCCATCTGCTTGCCAGGGGAAGCACAATGTTCGCATATTCTTTCCAAATATTCCTTTTCCCACTGTCTAACCTTTCAAAACTTCAATTTGGAGAAGTTAGAGAATGGAAAAAAAAAACAAACCCCGAACTGTGAAACCAAAAATGCTGATTTTTCTAGGGCGTGTGGAGCCATTCTTGTGCAGGGACACAAGTAGAACAGTTCAAGTGAATTAAAAAAAAAGCAATGTCTCTTGATGGCCAAGAGGAGGCAATGAGGAATGAGGGAAAGCACTACAAAAGCAAAATGCATTTAATGGTGGGGAAGGGGGAGGGTTATGCTCTGACATGGCAATGCATAAACACATGCGCAATTTGAAAAGGGGTTGATATTCACCCCTCTCTCCCCCTTCCTTTGCCCTGACCAGGTTCCTTTGATGGGCTGTATCTCCTCAGTCTGGTTCCGCTTCCCATGGGGCTGCCTGTGATGGAGTGACAGGTCTCATGCATCCTATCCCTTTCTCTCCTATCTGTATAGGACTAAATACATCATCTTCATACCATAGAAGCACCAAGGTTTCCCAGTGTTCACACCATAATATAAAAGCCTTTCTTTCTTTTCTTTTTTTTTTTTTTTTTATGTTTCATGGAGAGTCAAGAAAACTCCACTTACAAAAGTAAAACATATAAACTCTTCTATAAACTTAAACCCAGAACTATTACTTTTGGAGAGGGTGCAAAATATGTTTCAGAACAGGACTGCTGACTGGAGTTCAGCTGGCCACCATGTCATCCCCAGATCTACAATGCTGCTAACCTCATCCACTTGGTAACGCCGCTCCCTGCCGAAGGTGGTAATTAAGGTCCATGTTTTCAGCAGCTCTACAAAAATAGGCTTGTTTGACTGGAGGAACTGGGCAAATTGCAGCATACATAGATAGCACCATGGCACAAATGCTGATTTTTCCACATGTGGATGCATGTACCCAGAGACAGCGAGGGTTTATTCTGGGAAACCTGCTGGAAATGTGGCCAGAGCTGCCTGTGTACCATGCACTAAAGGTTGCAGCTGAACATACAGCCTATGTTCCCACAGGGAGCACTCAATGCTGCCCGAGCTGCAAGGATGGCTGTAGGGGTGGCAGGATTTCAGGGCCCCACCTGGAAACGGAAATTAGACTTTGCAAAGTCCCAGTTGGCACCAATGCAGCACAGTGGTACGGGCTGCACTGTGATAAGTTCTAAGGATGGTGTCTCTCAGGAGTATTTTTCTATGTCCCCATGCTCTCTACCATTCCAAAGGCTCTGTTAGATGCTATTTATGTGTTATTTGCCTCATTTTTCCATTCTTACTTGCTGTTTTGAGGGTATCTTATCTGGAAATATTTTCTGGTTAAATACTTAAAGACCTGAACTGAGAAGCTACATTCCCAAACTTCCCTGAAATCTGTGCTGGTTTGGATTAAGGCCTTCCTATGCTCTTCAAAAAAGCAAACCAAGGAACTCCAGTCTCCTGATGGATGGAAATACATGCCTTGTTTTGTGCTCTCTAAGTTTTCAGTTGTATTTCCAAACCACAATTTCTGCTAATACTGTGTCTTTTTACATTGACACCTCTCCATAGGTGGTACATCCCCTTGAACCCTTTAGTGCTTTTACACAGAGCTCTTCTGTGCAGTGGTAGCAGAAGAGTAAATGGCCTTGGAGTGCTCTGGTACTGCTCTGGGAGCTCTGTGCTGCAGGGGAAGGCAGACCAGGTTTTATGATGTTTGAACAAGCTGTTTGTTGAGACTGACTACTGCATCTTATGAGCCTATTTGTACTTTCATCTTCAGCCTCTCCCCAAGTACCAAATAAAGAAATCAGGGAAAGCTTATTGCACCAAAGCTTTCAATTTTAATTCACAGCAAAAATGTTCTATACAGAGACAGATAAAAGATGATAATAAATGATCCTACTTGGGCGAATCTTGCGGTTATTAACACTGGTGTAAATCACAATCCAGCCACTGGCTCTTGAGAGGTCTCTTCACTTTCTCACCCCTTGAAATAACTGCCTAGCTGAAATGTGTGCCTACCTTGGTTAGATTTGTTTGTCCTCCAGTGCTTTACGAAGTACCTGATTAAGTCACTTTAGCAATCTCTCTAATATCCTGCCTTCACACAGGCTATGACTGAGAGGGCATCATCTTTGCTGATGATCTCTTGGCCCCAGCATCCATATCATGACTAAGGCCTCTGGATTTCTTCTCATGTTACATCTCTGTAGAGGTTCTATCTAGCCATGCTAGGGCCAAAGCTTCTGCCCAGACACGTTATTTTCTGGTTTGCTCCTTGCAAGCCCCCTTCTGCTTGATCTGGACAAACAGTCCATGGCCTGGTCCTGATCCATTTGGGATCACCGTCCTCACCATTGCTTTGAGTGCCACTCCGTTGTCATCATTCCCATGCCACTGAACCTGACCTGCCTGGCTTCTCTTCCAGGGTCCTTCATAGCCTTCAAGAGAGGAAAGCTGGTGCCCTTTCTCTTTCAAGGGATACATCACTGATGCTGACCTCTGTAGCCTTCTCAAAAAAATGTAACCATATGTATCCATGCCTTATCCATCCTTGCCCTCTCATTTGTGAGGTACTCAGATAAATGCCCACAAAGAGGCATCTTCCTCTTTTCCAATTCTTCTGCAAACCTGGGCAGTGGGATCCAGGGCGTTACAATAATGCTGTTGAACTAGAATAGTACATGAAATACAAATAAAGTGATTTTTCAGGCAGTTTTAGAAGCGGGATTTTTTCTGTGGTGGGCTGCCACAGTTTGGAAAGAGCTATCTTTCAATAAAAAAGGCCTTACTTTTCTTCTACTAATTTCTGTCTGCCCTAAATATTTTCTATATTTTCTGTATGATTCTGTAAGAACATTTTGCTGCTTTCTATGCTGATGAAATGTACAGCAGGAAAATCTTATGCAAATGGTCAGGTTAGTGTGTCCCAGTGTTGAGTAAAGTAATTCCATTTTTATCCCATTTTATCCATGTATGTAACTGCTCCTCTTTGCAGAATGTGTTATAAAGTCTTTTGTACCTTTTTCCCAGGATCCTGGCACATATGTGCTATATTTGCTATTGCCTAGTCAGGTGTGACTGCCATGACTTCCCTGAGAAGCATTGCTGCTAGGACAATGATTTCACATGCGCAAAGGCTCCAGCAGAGAATATTTGTTCTGTCAATTCCTCCCACTACAGCTGCTGACTCCAACACAACAACATCTTAGGTTTATACTTTTACTTTAGGTATGATTTTACTTCAGGTATGGTTACCTTTAGGTATGAATTCAGCATCAATCTTCTCACTCGAGCAAAACGTTTGCTTGGTTTTGGGGAAATACCTCAGTTACCTTTAATCTACCAAGCTCTCACCACATAACAGAACAGCTCTGTCCTTCTTTCATTTATAAACCTGAACCTCTGTATTATTGTTTCCTGTGTAAGGTTTGCCTCAGTCTGATTCTTGGCATTTCTCACTGGTTTCTGACCCATGACCATCAGAAATATCATCAGGAGTTGCACTTAACTTTCCAAACTGCTGCTGGCATAGTACAACCTCACATAGTGGTATGATTCTTCCAGTGTGTCTCTTGCTTGGTATCATTATAGCAATATTTGTTCATGACCAGATAAGTTTGTGTTAGGGTTCTCACACAGTCCTGTAGATAGCAGACCATCATCCCCTAAAGTATGGCTCAAACAGTTTTTACTCTGTTGCATATACTTCTGGCTTACTTCTCTACAGTCTTTCATAGCATGACCAGAAGCCATACCTTCACCTCCTGTAATTTCACTATTGCATGTCCAGGATACTGAATTTCCTTCAGTGCCCCTGTCGCAGTCAGAACCTTCGTTTCCCCACATGACACAGGCAGGAAATTTTACCTCTGTACTCCTACATTTCTACCAAAAGACATTTTACGCACAAAGTGTCTGCTTCTGTCCACTCTCTCCTAAGCTCAGCCTTGGCTGTGACTGAGCACCAGAAGAGGTTATTTGGGGAGGTTGTGGTGTCTCCATCCCTGGAGACACTCAAAATCTGAGTAACCCTGAGCAACTCACTTTCAGTGAGCCTGCCTTGCATAGGCAGTTGGACAGATGGTCTCCTAAGGTCTCTGCCACCCTCACCCATCCTGTGAGTGGCTCCAGAAACCCCAGTGCCAGCTCTGCTTGGAAATGTGACTAGTCTTTGCTGTGACTATTGCCCTGCTGAAGGCATGCTGCCAATGCTGTGGCTGTCCCTCTGGCTTCTCAGACAATGAAGATCACAAACTCTGGGATTTTCTGATGTTGAACAACTTGAGTTTCCACCACATTTTCCAAGAGGCTGATGGGTTTTTTAAGGACTGTTGATAAACTGCACTTATTTCAGAGTTGTTGGAAATGCCATGGTGACTTTATTTTCGTATCCCTGCTGGAAGTGTTTTATTTTTCATTCCTAGGTGAGCAAGTGTCGTGGTTTAAGCCCAGCCGTAACTCAGAAAACCATGCAGTCTCTCTCTCACTCCCCCCCACCACTTCCTCCTCTCAGCTCCTGGAGGGATTGGGAGTAGAATCAAAAGAATGTAACTCCCAAGGATTGAAATAAGAACAGCCCAGTAACTAAGGTATAACACAAACCACTGCTGCTACCACCACTAATAATAATGACAAGGGAAATAACAAGGGAAGAGAATACAACCGCTCGCCACCCGCCGACCAGTACCCAGCCTGACTGAGCAGTGATCTAACCCTTTTGTGTAACTGCCCCCAGTTTATATATTGGGCATGATGTGCTGTGGTATGGAATACCTCTTTGGTCAGTTTGGGTCAGGTGTCCTGTCTCTGCTTCCTCCCGGC